>JAXIVD010000345.1:52500-177831 GCA_036785275.1 Cancer borealis | reverse complement strand
AGAGAGAGAGAGAGAGAGAGAGAGAGAGAGAGAGAGAGCTGCCCCATCCGAGACATTTTTTTGATAACAACCCTCAGTATTCTATTACAGAAAAGTTAATTGAAAGTTTTGGAAGAGGAAAGTTGGACGTTATGAGGATACAGGAAACCCATATTAAAGGTTGTGGAGTGATGAATTGCGTGATGGGGAGTGAGAGTGAAGTATTATGGGAGAGAATGGAAAGAGTGGAGTGGATGAGGAATGCAAGGGATCGGGAAAGAAAGGATGTGCACTTTTAATATCTCCTAGGATATTGGAAGACATAGAGGCACATGGATGGAAATGGTCTAAGATAGTGTGGGTAGTTGGGAAGGTAGGAGTAGTGGAATATGCAAGGGTGTGTGAATATGCACTTGTAACTGCAACAAGCGGAAAGGTGAGAGAGGAGATCAGGAAATTTTGGAATGAAGTGAAGTGGACAAGATATTGAGGAAGGATGTGTTGGATGCTAAGGGAGTGAAAGGGATATATGAAGATTCATATCACTGTGTTGTGTTAGCTAAGATTAAGATAAAAGATAGATGGGAGTATGGCAGGAGTAAGATGTTAGCTAGGGAAATGATGGCTAGGAAAGAGATTAGAAAGGAGTATGAAAGGAAGGTATGCAAAAGACTGAGAAAAGCTGGGATGGCAGTTGAATATGGAGCAAGTGTTAGCAAGGTATTTAGGGTGTTCAAAGGTGCAGTTGGGCATAGAGCTCTGAAGTGTCACAGAAAGGAAAGTGCATGGTGGACATATATGTATAGGACACCAACCCTCACATAAATACTTATAGGTGGCAGGTACATTAATGTACTGGTGGGAATCCAGGTGGCAGGGAGATTGCCTTGGCGTGGTTCAATATCAATCGGCTAGAATTGGTTTGTGTGGTTGTATTTTGAGTCTCAGTAGTGAGATTCGAGATTAAATGGCAAGATTCACGATTTGGAGAAGAGGTGGCGAGATGTAACATCTTACTGTACACTGCCTCACTTCTGGACTCACTAATAAGGTCACTCTTTCCTTTGCTCCCCCTCTACTCACACCTGACATCTTTCCACTGTCACACCCAAACTCACACTTACTCTTTCTCAGTATTGTTTCACTCAATGTCAAGACAGTAGGTCCAGGTGTTCCCTGAGATGGTGTTCCCAGATGGGTAGAGAATCACTATAAACTGAAGTCCGTATATTCAAAAGAAAAGGGCAATACAAGAAGGCAGCATGGAGGCATGCGTGAGGGCGGGTTTTGACTGATGGCTGCAGGCCCCCTCACTACAGAGCTGCCACATAATAAATGTGTGATGTTGCTACTCATCATAGCATAACATAACCTACAAACACATCAAACTTTAGCTCCTCAAACATTCTTTCAATCACCTTCCTTTTACCCTCAAGCATACTGCATCCACACATTCAGAGATCCATTCCTTAGGGTTCAGGGAGACATTACTCTCCTTCCTCTCGTGCGCCTTGTCTTCTCATAGGAGAGTATACAACCAAGGGGCTTTCTGGGACTTTCTTTGATCCTTTTGGAGTCCTTTTATGGCCAGAAGGGAATATGGTGATAGTATTCTTGCAGCTCCCACCTTGAACTTTATTATACAACTGATGTTAGACTTATCAAATGATAGTTAAGAGCATGTTTCTTATCTTCTTTTAGATGTTGATGATATTAATGATGATAATATTAATGATGATAATGATGATGTTGATGTGAGTGTGGTTGAGGCTTATTTCACATATAGGGCAAATAACAAATATACTGTATCTGTTCAAATTTTTTTTTCCAGGAGGGCCAATGGATCAAGGTCCGTCCATTTTCTCGTGGTTCTTCACACGATAGTGGAACAAATTCTTGCAAGAGAAGTATTTGTATATTATCCTTCTGTAAAGTATTCCCAGTCATCCATGAGCTTTTTAACCAACATGGGAAGTGTTAATCATGGTATGCTTTTTCATATTAACAATGTTCAGAATCTAGAGCCTGGAAAAAGGAAACAGCAGCTGCAACAGTCAAGTGAGGGGATTCTTCCCTCTAGATATTTGTATTTTATTTATGATAGATTTAAGATCTAACTCAACTTAAGGAAATCTATGGCTATTTTGCTGTTTCAAGTGTGTAGAGTAAAGCCAGATTGAATTTCTTAAAAGACAAGACTAAGGAAACTAATGTCTGTTGTGATTCTTATTTATACTAGTATTGATTCTTGTAAGCACAGAATCATGATGTTTTATATGTAAATACAAAGTAGTTTATAGACTTGTTCCTATTAGCAAGAGTGACTAAAAGCATTCCTCCTAACTGGCAAAAAATATATTTATTTATATGCAACTGATTAGTGAATTGCAACATCAATAAAGTCATGTAGCATTACAAAATGTTTACACTATTTATATAGTTTGAGTATTAAAAAAACTTTTTGTAAATGTCTTCACCCTCCCAGCTACTACCATGCAGACAAGGACACCTCACAGATCAGGAGTGAGGAAAGAAATCACTGGGAAGAAGTGGACTTGATAATACAGAACAGGGAGGTGTTTGCCTCAGCCCTCAGACTTGCTGACAGACTAGGGGCTTCCAAACAGCATCAGGCACAAATAACAACGTGCTCACAAGCTGTCAGTGCTCTCTCAGACACCATTGACGAGCACCGGGAGTTAGTCTGCCAGGATTCTGAGATCTGGAGGAAGTGGTGAAAATCTGGGAAGCCGAGGCAGCTAAAGTACACTGCCTGGCCTGCCGCGCCTTTCTCTCTCTCACGCATCTACACACAGACGCACACACCCATACACGCATCCCCCCACCCCAACCCACACATACACACAACACACACACACCCACCCACACACCTACCACAAACACACACCCACACCACAACACACAACACACACACACACACACCCACCCACACCACACCCCACACACATACACACACCCACCCATACCACACCACACCACTCCACACCACACACACACACACACACAAACCACACCACACACCCACCCACACACCACACCATACCAACACCACACACCACACCACACACACACACACACATACACACACACACACACCACACACCCACACCACACACCCACCCACCCACACCACACATACACACCCACACCACACCACACACCCAGACCCACACCAAGACCACACACACACACACACACACAGACACAGACACAGACACACCACACCACACCGCACTGCACAACACACACACACCGCACTGCACAACACACACACACACACACCGCACAACACAACACAACACCACACACCACAACACAACACAACACACACACACCACACCACACCACACCACACCACACCACAACACAACACAACACAACCACACCACACCACCCCACCCCACCCCACCCCACACACACACACACACACACAACGCTACGCGGCCCTCGTCTTGTGCTACAACTTCATGCCCCTCGCCGTGGAAACAAGCGGCCTTCAACGACCTTCTTCAGGACATCGGAAGGCGGGTCAGCCAGCGTAGTGGAGAGCCCCGCGAGACAGCCTGGCTGAGGCAACGTGTCGGCCTCGCCGTGATGCGTGGCAATGCCGCGGCAATCTGCGGTGTGTAGGGCGGGATAGTGCTCCCCGAGGACACGCGCACCTTTGTGTGTGTGTGTGGGTGGGTGGGTATTACGTCACAGCAGCTTGCGGAAAGGCGGGGGCGGCTGCCATTACACCTTGTGATGCCAAAAAAATAAACATTGGTGAAGACGTATTTAAAAAAAAAAAAAAAAAAAAAAAAAAAAAAAAAAATATATATATATATATATATATATATATATATATATACACAAAAAACATATACACACACACACACACATAGATACCACA
Source organism: Cancer borealis (assembly GCA_036785275.1). Taxonomy (NCBI): domain Eukaryota; kingdom Metazoa; phylum Arthropoda; class Malacostraca; order Decapoda; family Cancridae; genus Cancer; species Cancer borealis. The sequence goes on along the minus strand of JAXIVD010000345.1, from coordinate 173,939 downwards.
CCCACACATACACCACGCCACACCCACACCCACACACACACACACACCACACCCACCCACCCACCCACACCACACCCCACCACACCCCACACACATACATGCACACACCCACCCACACCACACCACACAACACACCATACACACCCACACACATACCAACACCACACACACACACACACCCACACCAGACCACACCACACCACACCACACACACACACACACCCACCCAAACCACACCCCACATACACACACCCACCCACCCACACCACACCACACCAACATCATACACACACACACACCCACACCCACCCATCCACACCACACCACACCACACTACACACCAAGACCACACACACCCACACCACACCACACCACACACACACACACTCACACTCCACACCACACACACACACACACCGCACAACACAACACAACACACAAACCATAATACACACACACACACACACACACCACAACACAACACACCACACACACACATACCATACACACACGCCACACCCACCCCACACTTACCCACTTACCACATCCACCCACCCACACACACACACAGACCTACCCATTCACCCCCCCCACCCCTAAGGTTTACCCTTGCCACGTCATACTTAACTTATGACCCTCTCGCTCCCTATACCTGATATGATCCAATGGTCACACCAGATGTAGGAGAACTTTCTCCCACACCACACACACACACACCATAGAAACCACACACCCACACATACCAACACCACACACACACACACACACACACACCACAGACACACAGACACACACCCACACCACACACACACACCCACCCACACCCACACCGACACCACAGCACACATACACACACCCACCCACCGAAACCCACACCACACCACACCAACATCACATACACACACCCACACCACACCACACTACACCCACCCACACCTACACCTACACCACACCACACCAACACCAACACCACACACACACACACCACATCACACCACACCACACCGCACCCACCCACACACACACATACACATCACACCACACCACACCACACCCACCCACACCACACACACACACACACACCACACCAACACCACACACACACACACACACCCAAACACACCAACACCACACACACACATACCCACACCACACACACACACACACACACTCACAGTTGGTGGATAAAGTTTATAGCCTGGTGAGGTTGTCATTGATGAAGGGAAAAGTGCCAAAGGATTGGAAAAGAGCAAATATTGTACCAATTTACAAGGGTGGAAGTCGAGAGGATCCACTGAATTATAGACCAGTGTCCTTGACGAGTGTAGTAGGAAAAATATGTGAGAAGATTATAAAGAATACTTGGATGGAATATCTGGAGAGAAATGGTGTTGACAACATGCCAGTTCGGATTCAGGAGAGGGAGGTCATGTTCCTCAAATTTGTTGTCTTTTTATTCAAGGGTCATAGATGTTGTACAAGAGAGAGATGGTTGGATGGATGGGGTCTACCTGGATTTGAAGAAGGCCTTTGACAAGGTACCACATAAGAGACTGTTATGGAAGATAGGGAGGTATGGAGGAATTGGAGGACGATTGTTGGAATGGATGAAGGATTATCTTCATGAGAGGGAAATGAGAACGGTAATAAGGAATAATAATTCTTCCTGGTTGAAAGTTACTAGTGAGTACCCCAAAGGTCAGTGCTGGGACCGATCATGTTTGGTATATACGTAAATGACATGGTTGAAGGAGTCGACAGTCATATCAACTTGTTTGCCGATGACGCCAAATTGGTGAGGAAAATGCAGAATGTGAGAGATTGTGAGAAATTGCAAGGGGACCTTGATAAGATTGGTAGATGGAGTGAAAAGTGGCAAATGGAATTCAATTTAAGTAAGTGCAAAGTCATGGAATTTGGCAAAAGCAAAAGGAGAGTGAACTATAATTACAAAATGAAAAATGTTAGTTTGAAAAAGTCGAAGGAGGAGGTGGATTTGGGGGTGACTATTACGCGGAGTTTAATCCCGGATAGACATATAGATAAAATTACGGGAGAAGTGAGTAGTCTGCTAAGGAGAATCAAAATGGCTTTTTTGTACTTGGATGCCGATATGATGAGAAAACTGATTACCGCTATGATTAGACTGAGTTTGGAGTATGCGGCGATTGTATGGTCCCCTCACAAAGAAAAATAGTAGAAAATTGGAGAGGGTGCAAAGGGCAGCCACCAAGATGGTACTGGAATTGAGAGAGTTGACATATGAAGAAAGATTGAGGAAACTGGAACTTCCTACGCTTGAGAGTAGGAGAGAGAGAGGGGACTTGATAGGAGTTTATAAAATGGTGAACAATCTGGATAAAATTGATGGAGAGTTGTTAAATCTGGAGGCCAGAAGTACAAGGGGACATGGAAAGAGGCTGAAGAAGGAGCGTTGTATCAGGGACATCAAGAAGTACAGTTTTCTGCACAGAGTGGTCGACACCTGGAATGAATTAAGTGGAGATATTGTAAATGCCACCAGTGTACACAGCTTTAAAGCCAAGTTGGATAAAGTAAGATATAAAGACGGGACAATATGAGATTACTCCCATCCCGTAAACCACAACTAGGTAAACTAGGTTAACACACACACACACACACACACACACACACACACACACACACACACACACACACACACCACAACACCACACACACACACACACACCACAACACACACACACACCACCACAACACACACACACACACACACCACAACACACACACACACACCACAACGCACACACCACAACACAACACACACACATACGCCACACCACACCACACCACAACACACACACACACACACACATACACCACACCACACACAAACACACACACACACACACACACACATATACCATACACACACACATACCATACACACACACACACACACACACACACACCACACACACACATACACACTCACACACATAGACACCCCACACACACAACTACGCCACACCCACACCCACAAACTCACTCACTACATCCACACACACCCCACACTCTCACATAAACCCACTTACCACACCCACCAACACACACAGACCCACCCATCCACACCACACCACACCACACCACACACACACCTCTAAGGTTTACCCTTGCCACGTCATACTTAACTTATGACCCTCTCACTCCCTATACCCGATATGATCCAATGGTCACACCAGATGTAGGAGAACCTTCTCCAGTGTTCGTCAAGGCCATGTCATTAATTATGCATTCACAACTGCTTCACTTATATTACACACAAGCATCCTTCCTTGCTCCAGACATTTCTCTTTCATTCAACATTGCTTTCACACAGTCCATCCATGATGTTCATGGCCTTCCTCTCAACCTCCAACCCCCATATTTGATCCTACTATTCTCTTCACCAACTGGTTCTCCTCTACTCTCTACTCTCCACACTCTCACACTCTGCTCTGATCAATCGACCAATTCTCTCATAACACCAATTCTCCTTCAAACCTTTCCTACATCACTGATAACTAGGCTTCACCTCTGTCTATTCCTCCACCTATAATACATAATCTAGGACCCTAAATAATTAATGTGTTCCACCTCCAGTTTACCATTTAATGCAACATTCATCCTCCTACCACCAATCCTTCTCGTGCATTTCATTACTTTACTCCTATTCTCATTCACTCAAATTCCTCCTACACACTCGTCCAAAATCTTCCACCAATTGACATAATTTCTTCTCCGAATCTGCCACTAAAGCCATATCATCTGCAAAGAAGCTGATTTATCTTCCACTCTCATCAGAATTTACTAAACTGAGACCTCTATCTAACATTCTAGCATTAATTTCTCTTACCACACTAGCTATATAAATACTGAACAATCATGGTGACATCACACATCCGTGACAAAATCCTACTCCAACAGGAAGCCACTCAATCATGCTATTTCCCATGCTCTATTACCCCTCCGTTGCCAAGCCCTTTACCGTTGTGGAGGGGCTTACGGACCAGAGATTGAGGTCTGATGCTGCAAAGCTTCAGACTTCAGTCTCTGGTCCAACCAATTTTCGCTTGTCCTTTTTTCTCTTTCTAGCTTTGCTTCCCCTTGTTTCATCTATCTTTTCTTCTTAACCTCTCACTATCTCCTTTTTTCCTAAAGTGTGAGAGACGTGCTGAGAGGATGAAAGGCTAACAAGTTCTGTCATGAACGGCCTGAGGGTGACATGGGCACAGTATACCCTCCCTTTTTCATTGCCCTTACTCTCCATGGTGGTTATGGGGAGCAGATCAGTTCTATGCCCCACTTACACTCGGCTCACTATGGCTAATCATGAAAATTTCAATTTAACAGGTGCACTGGAGAATGCACACCAAAAAATTATTCCCCCCGACTTTCTCTGGCTTTGACAAGGACATGTCTCTGACCACGGCTCTGAAAACTCTTTTAACCGCCCACCTGTCAACTCCTTCGCCTCATCCACCTCCTCTTTTACATATTTCTCAAACACCAACACCAACCCCTACTTCTATATCTGTATCTTCCTCCACCTTTGAATCATATATACCACCAAAAAGTTAAACAACTCGCCAACCCTCTACTTTGGCCTCTTCCTCTTCTATAACTCAGACTGTCCCCTCCTCCTCCCACTAATCACCTTCCTTTATCCATCCTCTTTGGTCCTCGCCAATAGAACAAATACTTCCATATCCCTGCTCATGCTCCGTACTCAAAAAACACTTTCCATTTTCAGAAATGCATCCAAAGACAGGTGGAAAGGATAACCTTCCACACACGACCTGACAAATCTCGTCTTGTCATTGTTGATTCGGAATCCGAGGCTGAAGCAATGCTCACTCTAAAAGACCTTGATAGGAAACCATTCCTTGTGTCCCCTGATACTCAATTCAACACTCGTACTGGTACCATTCTCATTCCCAATGAAATCTGCCCAGATGGCGTCAGTTGGTTTGACTGTTCTCCTGACCTTTCTGAACTGATTACAGGCAAACATGATAACACTCATGTGTCCTGCTTTACCATTAATCCTCATGGCCGTTGCAAACATCCAGTAAATATTGCAAGAATTGCATTTAAAGGACAAGATCTTCCAGATAGTGTATACACAGGTGGGGCCTTCTGTAAGGTTAAACCTTACATTCTCCCCCACGCCGGTGCCAAAACTGCTGCAGATTCTGACATCCAGCAAAATACTGTAGATCCACTACACGTTACCCGCTCTGTGCCTTACCTGGCCATACCTGTACAAACTGCCCTTCAATAATACACATCTGTGCAAACTGCACCCGAGAACATAATGTCTTCTTTAGAGGCTGCTGTTTACAAATTTGAGTCAGAGATTGCTGCCCTTCACTTCAAACATGGCTGAACAATAAAAAAAGCCAGACAAGAAGCCCGTCTCTGTGGCTTCCAACAGGTTCCTCTCTCTAAGCGCATCTCCATTAACACCCCACAAACCACACTGACTCTCTTCCTACTACATCCCATCCTTCTTTTTTCACTCACACCGCTTCCTCTCTCAGTCCTCTTGTTACTTCATCTAGCACAAATACCTCCTCCACTTCTCTCATCCACCCTGTAGTTACTTCAGTACTAGTGAATAATAATTTTTCTCTCCTAAACCTAGATACCCCAACCTCTACTCCTTCAACTTCAAACCTTACCTCCCTTCCGCATTGTACTCCAGTACCAAACACCAAGCGTCGCTCCTGTGCTTCTCCTCCAAAACTGATTCTACTTCCTCTTGAATCACTAAAACTTCTTCCCTATAACCTCCGGCCAAGAAAATTTTTACTCCCACTCTCTCATCCCCTTTTTCCCTAGTGAGACCATCTCTGACATTGAAGCCTTCATAGCAGAACCTTTCATTGATACCTCACTCCCTTTTCCATTCTCTATCCCACCACATACCACCTCCGAGAACATCCTCTGTTTCAGCAGAAGTTCTTCTCCCATCTTCCTCTCCTCCACTCTTCACCTCCCACCCTCACAGCTACATCTACTAGAAAATCTCTTCTTGACTATCCTTCATCTCTTGGAGTCTCGTGAATCTCTGTTACATAATTTCTCAATCCAAAATCCCTCCTGCCCAGATACTGCCTTTACTTCTATAACTCCTACTTCTGATTCCTCCGTCTCTCTTAATCCCATTATTCTTATCCCTACCATTATTTCAACTCGTTGTTCCTCAATCCAAAATCCTTCCTACCCAGATACTGCCCTTCTTCTACAACTCCTTATTTTTTTTTTTAAATTATTCAATGATGTCCATTCTCCACTGGTCTTTGCAACCTAACCCATAGAAATTACCTCTGCTAACAATATTTTCTTCCTACAGTAAATACACATCCTTCATTTGATCTAATCCTTTGACTATGACTAATTGCTCTTTCTTTCTCCATAATTTGCCTAAGCATCACCTCTACTATACCATCCACCTTTTAGATTAACATAGCGCCATATGACCTTACGAGATCCATCCAAAAAGTATCCGACCTTAGTCCATAGAGAAAAGAATTGTGTACATTTCACAAATCTTTTTTAATCATCTTGAAAGTACTCCCCTTGGGAGTTCACACACTTCTCTCAGCGGTGCTGCCACTGCTGGTAACATCTCTGGAATGTTGTAGAGCTCTGCCGTCGCTTTTCTCATAATTTCCTCTCTCCACTCAAAGCGATTTCCTTTTAGAGGTTTTTTCAGTCTAGGGAACAGCCAGAAGTCACAAGGTGCCATGTCTGAAGAGTAGGGAGGGTGTCGAACAAATGGAGTATTGTTTTTGGCCAGATAAGCTTGGATCAGGTGGGCAGAATGAGTGGGCACATTGTCATGAAGCTGCCAATTTCGCGCAGCCCACATTTTCGGTCGTTTTCATCGCACAGCATCACGAAGGTGTCTCATAACCTCCAGATAGTACTCCTTATTAATTGTTTGTCCTGCTGGTGCATATTCATAATGCACAATACCACTGGAGTCAAAAACACATGTCAACACTACTTTGATACTGATGTGAACCTTTCGTGCTTTTTTGGGTCTTGGCGATGTGTGATGCTTCCATTGTGATGACTGAAATTTTGTTTCGGGGTTGTATCCATACACCCATGTCTCATCACCAGTGATGATGGTGGTCTTTATGAAGTCAGAGTTACTGTTAGCACAGTCAAGCAGGTCTTGTGCAATTTCCATGCAGAGTTATTTCTGCTGTTCCACCAGCAACTTGGGAACGAATTTCGCCGACACTCGTCTCATGGCCAGATCTTCTGTTAAAATTGTATGAGCTGATCCTGTGCTTATTCCTACTTCTCCAACAATCTCGTTGATGGTTATACGACGGTCTTCCATCGCTATTCGACGAACCTTCGCAATGAATTCTTCGTTTCTGCTCGTGGATGGCCTGCCAGACTATGGCTTGCTCTTTACTGATGTTTCTCCTTGCTTGAAGCGGTTATACCACTCTTTTATCTGTGTTATTCCCATAACTTCATCGCCAAAAGCTAGCTGAATCTTCTGGATAGTTTCCACCTGCGTATCACCAAGCTGCTGGCAGAACTTAATGCAGTACCGCTGCTCGATGCGCTCCGACATGTTGCGTAAGGACGAAAATCTGACGAGCATGTGCTAGATGTTTGCACTCTAGCCTTCACAGACGGGAGCTGGCGCGCAGTACAGCTGTAAAAACTTCTACACAGGAATGGTGCCATCAACTGCCACAAAAAGGAATAACTGAATGGTAAACTATTTTTTCTTTTATGGGCATAAGTCGGATACTTTTTGGATGGACCTCGTAGATGTCTGGCGCTTGATCCTCTTACATTAACTAACATGCTCTGCTATTCACATACACATAGAAACTTTTCACACTATTTAGCAGTCTGCCACCTACCCCATACAATTGTAAGACATTGCACAAGCCATCCCTATCAATCCTGTCATGCTTTTTCAAAGCTTTTCACACCTGTCTCACAGCAAACACCTGATCCACACAGCTTCGCCCTCTTCTAAAGCCACATTGCTCCTCACATATAACACTCGTGCACTCGTCCAATCAACTGATACCATGCTGGTCACAAAACACATTTAATAATCCTATTAACAGTTAACAACTCAATCACACTTGTACAGCCACTTTATAAGCGTTCTACAGAATACCCACCTAACCCTACAGCTTTCCCTGCTTTCATCATCTTTACTGACCTGTGTACTTCCTATTTTGTGTCATGTGAGTTATTTCTAACACCTTTACTCCATTTTTCCTTCCTACTGCAACAATCTCAGCCTCTCTATCTTCCTCTACATTCAACAGTCCTTCAAAACACTCGGCCCATCTCTCCTTAAATGCTTCCTTTTCAACCAACATTGTACCCTACTGTCTTAACCCTTTCTTTATTTCAAGATGTTCCCTTCCTTATCCTCTGTACCTCTTTCTAGGATATCTTCCTATTTTCATGGAGGTTTTCTATCATCTTCTACCCCATCTTTAATCTGCAATCATTTTTGTAACACGCACAGCAGCTTTTAGCTCAATTTCTCTTTTCCTTATATTTCTCATGACACCTCATCCTACTTCTGCAACCACAATCCATCTCTTTTCTGCTACAGCCAACCTTACACCTTCACACCACTATTCACTCCCCTTTCTCACCCCACCTCCCACTTTATTCATACCTCACACCTTCTCTGTACACCCCACTACAGAACTTTTAAAAAGTTGCCATTCCTCTTCCACATCGCCTTTCTCACTCTACCACTACATTTCACGCAACCGTAATCCTCTCCTGGTATTTCTTCCAATTTCTCCTTTTTTTTCAACTCGCATTCAGAACTTTCTTTGCTTCTCACATTCATATAGCCTTTAACCGCTTCATAAATACCCTCAGCTTTCCCTTCACAAGGAAGTGGTCGGACATACCTCCCACTTCCCCTCTCAAAACTCTCACATCTAACAACTGTCCTTTTATGTTCCTCGGCACAATTATGTAGTCCATCACTGCTCGATCTACTACTCTTCCATTGTTTTGTCTCATCCTTGATCTTGATGCCACAGATGACATGAAGTTTCCCTCAAGTCAGGCCTTTGTATCGGCAGCTCCTGTGAGGGGAAAAAGAAAAAAAAAGGGAAAGCACACAGAAAAAAGTGCATACTCTAAATATATGCTGTAGTTTCTAGACCTAGCATACCACATTTTCTCCAAAAACTCTTTCACCACATCAGTCATTCTTGTATTAGTCTCCCTACACAATCCCACCAACAACATATTCCATTCCCTTCCAGTTCTTTCAATAACTTCATTCATTTCACGTCCCATTGCTGTTAGAATCACATACATCATTTCTATTCTGTCAGTCATACTTCTTACATTCCAGTACCACATGCTCTACTGTCTCATCCTCTCCCATGGCACACTTTGCTGCGGGACTCTGACCATCTGTAGTTCCTTGCATTCATATCCATATACTGTGCCCTAGCTCGGAAGAGAAGATCACCACCCAGGCTTCCATCATACCACCTTACATACATTGGGGCCTCTTTCTCTCTGTACCATTCCAAAGTTTTCTTTTGTTCCATCTCAATCTTCCACTTCCTCAGTCCCATACCTTTCACTGTTCCGTCTATCTTACTTTTCCACTCTCACATCCCATTCTAACCTTTCTCTACTTCTGTTCATCATCTTTCATTCATACACTTTCTCTCCCTTCAGAAAATCTATACACCCACTTAACCAGCATGTCACTCCTGTCTACCATATTCATACACTTCTTCTCCCACCTACTGCTTTTTACATTCCATTCCATTCGTTCCAGCCTTACTTTGTATCTCAAGGTTGCCTTCATGTGTCTCTCCCTAAACGTGCTCCATCCCATGTCACCTCTCAAAGCTTCTACAGCTGCATACCTTGGTGCATTCAGTGCCATTCTTGCTTCTCTATTCTGCCCTACTTTTAACTTATTTATCTCCTTTTCACTCCATGCTGTCACATCCATACCATACGTAACACTTGGCACATTCACACTCTTCCACACTTCTCTCAGCGCATCATACTTGCAAACCCTCATACGTCCAGCACTTCCTAGTCATCCCACCCACTGGCTTAACTGGCTGATCTTTTAATTTTTCATTCTTTCACATTCATGCAGACTCATGCACATCCCTAGATACTTATATTCACGCATCTGCTCTAATTCATTCTCTCCCAATCTCCACACAGTATCTCTTTTATCCTCTAACCTATTTACTATCATTACTTTACTTTACTTTACGCAGAATTTAACTCCAAAATCCCTCCCACATCCACTCACAATATCCAGTAAACTTTAAAGGTCTTAAGTCATCTCACTCATAACTACCACATCATCAGCATACAACAGCAAGCATATCTTGTCACCATCAACTTTCACTCCATATTAGCTGGACCAGACTGAAGTCCGAAGCTTTCCAACATTAGACCTCAATCTCTGGTTCCTAAATCCCTCCACAATGGCAAAGGGCTTGGAAACAGAGGGGCCATGAAGAGTAAGGGCAATGAGAAAGGGAGGGTATATCATGCCCATGGCACCCTCAGGTCATTCACAACTGAATTTGTTGTTAGTCTTTCATCATGTAAGCATTGCTCTCACACTTTAGGAAAGAAGGGGATAGTTAGAGGTTAAGAAGAAAATACAGATGAAACAAGGGGAAATAAAGCTAGAAAAAGAAAAAGGCCAAGCGATAATTGGTTGGACCAGAGACTGAAATCTGAGGTATCACAGCATCAGACCTCAATCTGTGGTCCCTCCACAATGGGCTTGGAAATGGAGGGCTCTTATGTCTAACACTTACTTTATTTGCATTAACTCACTCATACACATGGCTGGAGTAGCTGGCACGAAATTGAAGGTGCATGACACTGAAGTGGAGCTAAAGTGACCACTCAGACTATAGTGGATTTTGGTTGTATTAGTTGCCCCAACATAACACCAATTGCTTAAAAAATGTGAAGAAATTCAGGTTTCCAAATAGAACCAACGATACCTGAACGGGTTTGGAGGTACATTGGGTCAAGCAAAGAACTGATTGGACAAAAGTGAATAAGGAGACTCGGCAATAAAAGCTTATATTAAATGTTGTAAATAACCGCTTCTGTAGATAATCAATCACACATTAGGAAATGGTAAATATCTGGAGTATTCTGTTTTATTAGAAAACATATAAAATATTCCTGAGATAAATATAAAATTATCAAATAAATAATTATAATAACCATCATTATATTTCTATTTCCAATACTGAGAAGGCAGGAAAAAGGGTATTCCATACTCAAATAACATAGAATATAAATCAGTGAAACAAAAAATCAACCCTGTAAAATTGGTCCCAATACCATTAATGACTTCAGGTACAGAATGATATACCTTCACACAGACTTGTCACTTTCAACTTTCCTACACAATATGCAGAGCATGGAAAAACAATTGTATATTCTATATCTCCAAGCTGCAAGGAATATGATATAATATAATTCTTGCTTATTGTATTTTTCATACATTAAGCCATTTCCTTTTTAAAGTTGAACATGGAATCCAATTCAATAGAAAAATAAACATTAATATGAAAGAACCAAATAAAAAGTTGCATCTTTACACATTCACATTCATAGATATGTGATTATATATATATTTTTTTGTTACTTTTAAAAATTTCACATCTTCAGTTTTTTACTTTTAACATTTTCACAAATTTTCAACTTTTTTTTTTTTGCATATACATGTATGAATATGGGAGGTAAAGGTAAACTGCGATTAACAAAATAAGTTCTTAAAACTATTCGGAAATCAGGCCATTTCTCTTGCTAGTGTTATATCACATTAGGCAGTATGTTTATGCAGACATGAATAATGTCTAGGCCTCACCAAGAGGTATAGAGGCAAAGATATGAGGGAATGCATGTGGATACGTAAATGCCTTGTTTTGGCTATCACCTTTAAGTGATATATATGCCCAGTTTATATATAGAGATACATCTATACACCCAGCTGATATCCCCCTTAAAAGAGGTTGTCTGAGAAGGCATAAACATAAGATTATGGAAGAATTGAATCTTCCCTCCCCCTCTACACTGTCACATAGTAGGAAGAAACAATATATAGGAGGGGATCCCCAGCTCCCTTGCTCAGTCAATTTTAGTCACTTTTCATGACATTCAGAATACAGTTGCAGAATTCTTCCGACCTGGCCACTAGCTCTAAATTTGAATTGATGTGTGTAAATCACAGTTTGTCTGCACATATATTTATAGACAACTATAAATTGATTTTATATGCACACACAACTAGACCCACCTCGCTCCCCACACACACACATATCCATCTGCTTCAATTACTTGAGGTCCAGGATACTATCAGTAGCAAGTCATCCCATTAGAGACCACATTGGTCTAACCAACTCTGTTTCATGCATGTATTTCACCTTACTGGACTGGATGCATAAGTATCTTTGACCGTGTACTTCCCTAACATCATCTTGATAATCTTTTAGATTATTTTTTAACAAAGTGGGGTAGATGATACAGTGTGCACACACACACACACACACACAATTGGAAGAGAAACAAAACGAATGGAAACAGGCCCAAGAGGGAGGTATGGCAATGGTGGAAGGCAAAATGTTGTCTTTGGAGAAGCAGTTAAAGGAAAGTGGAAATGCAAGAGAAGAAAGCGTAGTCTTTAAGAAGATAGTTGAAGAACAATTTAACGAAAAAAAAACTTGCAGAAAAAGTAGTTAAAGTGATAAAATCTAACGAATCCATTGTCAGGGAGACTGTAGACAAAAAGAAATGTATCATAGTGTTTGGTATGAAAGAGAAGAAAGAGTTGAACAAAGCAGTGAGAGACAGAGAACTGAAGGAAGAAGTAACTAAAATTAATGGGTATTGTGAAAGAAGAGAATGGAGACTTAACTGACGAGATAGAAGAATTCCACAGAGTAGGAAAATTCAAAGAGGAAAGTCACAGACCAGTAAGAATAAAATTTAAATCCCAAAGAGATGCTGAAATGGCCAGGGCAAGAGCATGGAAACTGGCTCAAAATGAAGAAACAAAGAACATATGGATAAGAAAAGACCTAAACGAAGGAGAGAGGAAAGAACTCAAAGATCTAAAAGAGAAAGTGAAGGCAAAAAACGACAAGAGGACAGAGGATCAGAGAAAAGTTTACTATTGGAGGGTCTTAGATATGAAGATCCGAAAGTGGTACCTAAACAGAGGAGAAGACACAGTGGCAAACTAGATGAATCGATGGACACTTGTAAAGTGGTCTACACCAATATAAATGGCCTCGTCTTGGGATTAAGAGTTAAATATCTATTTGGAAAAGGCAAGCCCTGACATAATTGGCCTCGCTGAAATTAAATTGTATGAGGAGTTAGAAGAAGTAAAGAATATTGGTCAAGGCAGATACAATTTATGGAAAAGAAGCAGAACAAATAAGAGAGGAGGAGGAGTGATGTTCCTAGTAAAAAAAAAACTACGAGTGTCTGAAATAAAATATGGAGAGGGGCTAGCAGAGGTCTTAAGAATTGGTGTTGAAAACATCCAAGGCACATAGAGACATTACATAGTGACTTATGTACCTCTTAAAACAAACGCCTGGACAAACGAAGAATACAAGGTTATGATCAACAACACAAAAGTTAGCTTAGAGGAAATGCTAAGAGACAATAAGGTGATTATGATGGGTGACTTTAATTGCAAGGAGGTATGCTGGGAAGAGTGGTATACTGAGGGAACGGAGTCTTCTTGGGGTTTCACTCTACTGCAACTGGCCATAAATAATGTTCTGACACAATGGATAAAGAGCGATACAAGATTTGGAGGTGAGGGAGAATCATCGAGACTGGATCTATTATTTAGCAAAGAGCCGGAAGTAATTGGGAATGTTCGGGTGAAGTGCCCATTAGCCAAGAGTGACCATGCCACTATAGAATTCATAGTAGAAGAGGAAACAAAGACCATGAGGAACGAAGAACATCATGCGATGAGATTAGACTTCAGCAAGACGGACTTCGATGGAATGAGAAGGTTCTTTCAAGAGGAGAACTGGGATCTGTTCTTCAGAGCTACCAGTGTTCAAGAGAAATGGGATGAGTTCCTTGAAATATACAGAGAAGGAGAAAAGAGATTTGTACCTAAAAGGAAGTCAAGAATAATTGGGAAAAATGAATGGTTCAACAAAAGATGTGAAACAGCGAGAAGGATGAAAGAGGATTCATGGAATAAGTGGAGAAGTAAAACAACCAATCTGTGGAATAAATATAAGCAAGTAAGGAACGAGTATGTGACCACCCTAAGAGAAGAGCAAAGGAAGTTTGAGAATTATATAATAGACCGGTGTAAAGACGAACCAAAACTCTTCTTTAGATATGTGAACGGCAAAATGAAAACCAGAAAGAGCATAGATAAAACAAGGGTAGAGGATGTGGTATATGAAGACCCCAAGGATATGGCACAAGTGATGAATTCAAATTTCAAGGAAGTTTTTACAATAGAACTGGAATTTACAAGGCCATTGGCCATACAAGAATTCAGGATAATGGAGGATGTTCAGGTTACAGTAAAGGAAGTGGATGAACTTGTTAAGACCCTAGATGGAAGGAAGGCCACAGGAATGGACGGAGTGTCAGGTTGGATATTAAAAGTGTAGTAATCAGCTAACGGATAAACTGTACATCATAATAAGTACCTCAATAAAAGAAGGAAGAGTGCCGCAGGATTGGAAAAGGGCGAACATCGTGCCCATATTCAAAGGAGGAGATTCTCAAAAGCCGTCAAACTATAGACCAGTATCACTGACAAGTGTGGTAGCCAAAATATGCGAAAGAATAATAAAAAACAAATGGTCTAAAATTTTGGAAGATAACGAAATGCTTATGAATTGTCAATTTGGCTTCAGAAAGGGTAGATCCTGCACCACAAATTTGCTGTGTTACTACTCAAGAGTAGTTGATATAATACAGGAAAGAGATGGATGGGCAGATGGTATCTACCTAGACCTAAAGAAAGCCTTTGATAAGGTGCCCTACAGGAGATTTCTATGGAAATTGGAGAAGATGGGAGGTGTTAGAGGAAAGCTGCTGAAATGAATGGAAGACTTTGGTCGGCAGAGAAATGCGAACGGTGATAAGGGACCAACCATCAGGGTGGAGCATGGTAACCAGTGGGGTTCCACAGGGGTCAGTGCTTGCGCCAATCATGTTCGTTGTATTCATAAACGACATGGTAGAGAATGTAACCAGTTATGTAAGTCTTTTTGCTGACGATGTAAAACTTCTGCGTAGAGTGAAGGATGATGATGATTGCGAGGAATTGCAAAGTGACCTAGATAAGGTGTGTGATTGGCGTAGCAGATGGCAAATGGATTTTAACAATGGGAAATGCAAAAAGATTGAATTTGGTAAAAGCAGCAAAAGGTGCAGCTTCAACTATAAGCTAGGACATGAGACAATAAAAAAGGCAACAGAGGAAAAAAATTTGGGAGTGATATTTTCAGAGGATTTATCTCCGGAAAAGCATATCAGTAAGATAACAGGCGAAACCCTCAATCTACTGAAGAACATAAGAACTGCCTTTGCCTATCTAGATGAAGAAATGATGAGGAAGATAATCACTACAATGATTCGTCCTAGATTAGAATACGCAGCAGTAACTTGGTCACCACATGAAAAAAAGCACATCAAAAAGCTGGAACATGTTCAAAGAGCAGCAACAAAGATGATTCCGGAACTTCAAGATCTGCCATACGAAGAGAGACTAGCCAGGATGCAGCTTCCAACCTTGGAGAAGAGACGCGAGAGAGGCGATATGATTGCATTGTTCAGATTAGTGAATGAAATGGAACAAATAGACAGAGAAGATCTACTTGTTCTAAGCAAAAGAGATACAAGAGGACATGGAAGGAAACTAAAATCTGCCACCTGTAGAAGAGATATCAAGAAGTTCAGCTTCCCTCAGAGAAGCATCAGGACGTGGAATGGACTGGAGGGCGAGGTGGTGTGTGCTAGAAACGTTCTTAATTTCAAGAAAAAGTTAGATGAAAGCAGTTATGGAGATGGGACAGTACGAGCTTAGCTCCTCTCCTGTAAGTCACAACTAGGTAAATACACACACACACAATGGAGTGAAAGAAGAGATGATAATGGCAAGGAGTGTACCACAACTAAAGGAATGACTGGACAAATATAGATACAAATACGGGACCACATGAGTGTAGCTCAGGCCCTGTATACGACAACTAGGTAAATACAGACACAGACACACAAATGGGGGACTAGAAAAAACTGAGAAATGAGAAAAGCTAAGAGGCTGTTTGTCTCCCCACTGGCCTTCAAGGGCTTCAATGAACGAGATGTGGATATTGAGAGACCATGGTGAGATTGAGAAAAATTAAGGCAGAAGACAAAACAAGTATAGAGACGTGAGGAGTAGAGGAAGAAGCAAGTGGATGCAAAGAATCAGTTGAGAAGATATTGCATTTGATTATTGTCTGGGAATCAAATACTTAAGCAAACCATTTCTCTGCTAGAGGTCGCTTACCCATGAGATACACTTTGTTGCCACCCACCGTCAGTTGCTACATGGCTTCCATGCTAGATAGACACACGCCCCGCTGCTCTGATGAGGCTGGCTCTCCAGCCACGCAGGTAGCAAGTGATCTTCTACCCGTTATCTGACATAGGAGCGGGTAGTTTGCCATCTCACTACAAGCGGGTAAAAGGCCCCAACAAGATTGATTTGCCCATAAGAAAAAGGATATGAGGAGTGTTTACATTCGCATTCGTTGTTGGCTAAGGGTCGTTAACATAACTTAATCAGAAGACGGTTCCCACACAGGGCAGCTATCCGGGAAAAAGAACACACTCTCTCACAGAGATGGAGTAAGAAAGAGTTCAAGTCAGGTAAGGAATGGGTCCAGGAGCTCATCTGTCCACTAGGAGAGATCATGACTAGAAGGCATGGCGTCCCAGGCTCACAGCTGCAGCTCTGTTACGGAGCAGGGCAGCATACAACACACCCAGCCCTCTACTTGCACCTCAGGGGATGAGGTAAGTTCTGCTCCCTGGGCCGTGGTGATGGATGTAATTGCCAAATTAAGTAGAGATATGGAGAAACTTAAAGAAGAGAGACTGTTGAAGAATCTAGCAAGGTACTGGAACCAAAGCAACCACCAGCCGCAGAAGTTTTGGGAACAAGACATCTGGACTCAATTAGAAGTTTTTCTGGGTTTAGGTCAGACAAGTCTGAGGCAGATAGTGAAGACGAGGAAATTCATGAGGAAGTTTCTATTGGCACTGTCTTGATGCAGAGTGCTAAGACCTATGGGTCCACATAAGATGTCTCAGAAGAAATTGACAAACATTGCCATCTTGAAATTGATGAAGATAATATTCAACACATTTTTTGAAGAAATTTAATGTTTTTAGAAAAAAGAGCAAGGGATTATTTACAAATAAATTGATCAGTTGGTAGATTGTAAAGTTATCAAAGTAACCCAAAGACAGGACCATCATATTATTTCCCCTTTATTTTTGAGGAAGAAATAGAATGGAGAACACAAAATGTGGTTAATTTGGAAAAATTAAACAAATATATTGTTTAAAAATACTTCAAAATGGAAAACTTTGAACAAGCAATCAGGCTAATCAATACAAGGGGATTATATGGCCTCAGTTGATCTCCGATATGCATACAATCAATGAAATTGCAGAAGAACAGCAGAAATATCTTTGTTTTAAATGTGGCGATAAAATTTATCAATTCACTTGTCTTGCAATGGTGTTTCAGAAGGGCCACGACAATTCACTAAACTGATAAAACCACTTTTTGCAACACTGGAAAAGATGGGCCTCGCCATTACTAGTTTCATTGATGACACACTTATGTGCAGTAAATCAGTGGCAGGATGTTATGATCGTATGCAAAACATTGTAAAGGTTTTGAGGATAATGAGATTCTGCATCAATGAAGGAAAATCAATTTTGGAATCTACAAAACACATTGAATATTTGGGATATATCATTGACTCTGAGAACATGAAAGTTGCACTGCTAGCATGTAGGAAAGAAAAAATAGTGTAATGTTGTTCACTGTTGCTGAATAAAGAGACAATATCAGAGACGTGGTTAGGGTAATTGGACTGCTAGTTGCCGCTTTACCAGCAATTGAAATCGGAAAGTTACACCAGGAAGCTAGAAACTGCAAAAATTAAGGCCTTAGATAAAGACAAAGTTAACTTTGACAAATGGATGGCAATCACAGTTGAAATGAAAATAAATTTAAAATGTTGGATGAACAAGATTGCAAATCAAGACAGGAAAATATACAGAACAGGAAGTGAAATTGATCTCTATACTGATGCATCAAACCTAGGTTGGGACCGCTGCCTAAATCAGCAAATCATAAATGGCAAATGGTCAACAGTAGAATTTTTTTTTTACATATCAATGCACTGGAAATCAAAGCCATTCTTTTGGCATTGTAATCATTTGCACATCTAATTAGAGGAAAGCACATCAAAGTATTTTGTGATAACAGAATAGCAGAAAATGGTGCATGGGTTACAGCCTCTCACATTCAAGGCAAAGACAATACTAGGGTGGACACAGCATCTCAGAAATTTAATGACAGGAATAAATAAATGGAAATCAAATGAGTACATATTTAAGGAGTTATGTAAAACTTTTGGGACCCCTACCATTGATTTGTTTGCCTCTCTATTAAGCAATCAGGTCAAACAGTACTGCTCAGGGAAACCAGACCAAGAAGCAGAACATTTTGATGCCTTTGCGATAAATTGGGAACAGTTTGAACGGATTTATATTTTTCCCTCATTCTCCCTGATTGCCAGATACCTTCAGAAGATGCAAGTAGAGGAGGTGAGGGGATGACTGGTAGTACCGTTGTGGACGTCCCACCCATGGATGGGGAAGCTACTCAGAATGCTTGTCAAAGAAACTCGGCTCATCAGGAGAAGGAAGAACGTGCTCTTGCATCCATCATCAGAGGAACACCCAATCACGAGGCACACCAAGTGAATGGCATGTCTGCTGTCCGGAAAAAGCTACAAGAACGAGGCACTTTGGCAGAGGATACAGAAATTATTATGGCTCCATGGAAGTCAGGGACTGAGAAACAGTATCAACCACAGGTCAACAGATGGACAGTGTTTTGTAGAGGAAAGCCCGATCCCCTTAATCCCATTGTAAGCGATATAATTAATTTCTTGTCTGAAACTTTCCACAGAGGCGTGGTCTATGAGTGTGTCAGCACAGCAAGGGGACACTCCTCACTAGACATAGTTGTGGACGGATGCAGAGCAGGAAACCACCTGCTTGTTAACAGGTTTCTGACAGCGGTATTCAACCTGAGATCATTGAAACCCAGGTATACAGACACCTGGGATATCACACAGCCATAATTGAGTGTTCTGTGAAAATAGTAAAAATTCCTTAAGAATGAAAAAGAGCTGATATAATGCCTATTTACAAAAATGGAAACAAAAAGCTACTTAATTACATACCAGAGTCTGTAAGATATGTGAAAAGATTATCATGAAACAATGGACTAACACTAGTGGCTAGCAGTCGGGCATACCAGCTCAGAGTCCCGAGTTCATGTCCCGGTACCTGCTGGCCACTTTTCTTTGGTTATACTGTTGAATGGCTGAAGATCACCCACATGATGCAAAACTATATGCTTGAGGAGCTTCTGCGGCAGCATGAGACTCTCAATAAGATATGAGGCGTCACTTTAAAAAAAATCTAACCCGCCCTATTAACAGTAAGAGGCCGACCATCTAAGGCCTCCATTAAGCCTACTGGTGACACAGGTTAAGGATAATAAATTTATATATATATATATATATATATATATGTAAATAAAATAAATAAATAAATCTGTCTTTAAAAGAGAAAAATATGGATAGAATATTTAGTGACACTTTCAGGATGCTAAGGAATATACGGTTGGCTTTTAAACACACACACACACACACACACACACACACACACACACACACACACACACACACACACACACACACACACACACACACATTTTCCTAAGTTACTGATTTCCCTCCTTATTAACCCTAAATAAATTCTGTATCACAATATTTTTGAGCACCACTTGTTAAAAGGCAACATGAACTATTAATTATTTTCACAGGTAAACTAAGGAAAAGCAATAGAGATACTGATAATAAAGATGTTGCTAGACAAGAAAAAGAATATAAATCAAATAGAAGTGAAGATCAGATGAATAAAGATGTAAGGCAGCTACGTATGTACTATAGTTAGCTGAGGTTAAGATTCAACAGACTGGTAAAATCATATACAGTTTTGAGTCAGAAAGTGGCCAAAACTGATGTTAGTTGCTGCACAAGCCTCTCCAACTCTTGCAGGACACACTTCAGGTACTGTGCACTGCTAGGACTCTCCACAAACTGTCTCAGGTCACACTCCATGAAGGGTAAGTGTGGTATTGGTAGGTGGGCTTCTGACCAAAAGTTAACGAGCATGTGACCCAACTCCTGCAGTGCTGAGGAGGTTTTTTCATTTAGACATCTGAAAATAGGTAATATCACAGTGACTTACAACATTTTTGGTAATTTCAGGTCTTGGCATCATTGTACTTAAATTAACTTAACACTCAACCCTATAATTCTCCGTCCATTTTAATTTCTTCCAGGCACACCATACATACAAATAACACTTAGAGACTCAACTGATTCAATCAGAATTCAAAGGCCAACTCGGAGAGTTACTCAAGAGTTTAGAGCTAATTTTGATGAATTAATTAAGAGGAGGAATGTTTTAAAATTCCCTTTCGCTCAAGTATGTCGGAATTATTCATCCTTCCTGCAATTAAAACGAAGATTTTAGTTTTAGGAGTAACAAGCACATTTGGGAAAAAAGTTGCACTTGTAGTATTTAAATTAATAAGTTCACTATAATTTGATTTATCTATGATGTAAAATACATGGGAGGAAGGGTTCCTTTAATCTAACATTCAGGCATGTATTCACTAGGTATTTAGGGAAGATGTGGATGCCATTACCCTTCACTCGTCCTCACTCACCATCCAGACTTCAATGAGTCAACACCCAACACTTTCCTTCCGTTATCATCAAAATAGTCTCAAGACTTCCCAAAAGAACCCTTGTGGTTCTTACATTAAGATTAATCTGTACATAATGTATATAGTTAGCCATGTGCTACAAAGGATCTCAGTAATGAAGGGGCAAGTTAGCCCAAATTAGTTTGAACTGACACATCCTTCACTCAGTCAACCTGAACAAAAGTTAAGTACCATAAAAGTAATTTAGGTTGCAGTGTGCAATGACTAAACCGGGTAGACGGCAGGTAGACGAAAGAACAATTTCACGTCACAATATTTAACTGACGTCACAGCGGTACCCAATGAGACGCTCTACTACCATTCCACCATCAGTTCACGGTCAACCTTCCCACAGTCAACACGTCAGCTGCTTCGCTTCTCCCCGGTTGAAATTTGCCTGGTAAGCTTTCTCCTATACAGTCCTAAGTTGACTGTGGGTGAAAGATTTCTGAGATCTATGGATGCATTTACTGCCATATGTATTATTTACTATGCAGTTTGAAGCTGTGGGTTGGTTCTTATTGCCCTAAGGAGACAACATATGGTGTTTATCTGACATTCTCTGTCTCTCTTGTTGGGCAATTTATGTCGGCCATGGAACAGTCTCCCCCTCCACCCAGGCGTCCCTCTTCTTCCTCCTCGGGTAGCAAGAAGCGTGGGGGCTTGGAGAAGGACGACTTAGATAAGTCTACTAAGAGGAGTCGGTCATCGGTGGATGATTTCACACTCCCTCCTCCACCTTGTGCTTCACCGCCTTCACGCGCGGGGCCGAGTCAGGCCCTCACGTCAGCTGAGCGCTCTCCCGTGCCTGGAGAGGGTGTTGTCTTGGACAAGCTGTCTGCTCTCATTTCTGGCCTCATTGACAAGCTGGACAAAGCCCCTGCACAGTCTGGAGGATCACTTGGCTCTGTTGACGATTTCAGCGGTTTCCAGGCTCTCTCTTCCTCTCAGGACGAGGTGGGGGCCGTTCCTGGGACTGTGCCTGACCCTCTTGATGGGTTGGATCAACTCACCCGTGACGAGTGTGTGGATGAGGATTTTTTGAGAGCTTAGGAGGACTTTTCTGGCCACTTCCAAGGCGAGGAGATGGATGAGCCTCTGTCGGACCGCTTGGCCCCCATCCTCAACCCAGCCTTCGCTGTCGACCCTTGTCTGAGGGTGTCAAGTTGACATGCAGGAAGATCAAGCTCCTGAGTAACGTACCGAACCTGAAGGTCCCGATGACCAATGCAGCTATAACTAAGGCCATGAGTTTAAATGGGAGACTTGTTGATGGGGCGGCTGGGCCGGCCATCCTTCCGACCTTCCAAGGTGTCAGGCCGGAGGTTCACTCCCTCTTCCCGCCCGGCTCGCCAGTCCTCTCAGGCTCCCTACCAGTCCCAGCCTTTTTTAGGCCAGCGGCCTCCCCAGGGGAGGGGGATGCATGGGCCGAAGTGGCAGTAACCTCTCCGGTGAGTTCCTGGTTCCCTCCTTTAGTTAATACACCTGATAACTTTAGAGGGGGTAAGATTTTCTCTGCTTACCTACTGTGGGGGTTTCTTATGCAGGAGCCTTGGATTCATGATGTGGTGAAGGGAAAATTTCTAGAATTTGTGTCCTTACCTATTCAGACTGTGCCTCCACGTCCTCTCACCCTGTCTCGGGCGGATGATCAGGCCCTGAATGATAACTTATGTCAGTTCCTCACAGTCAATAGTGGAGCCTTGTTTACCTGAAGATCATGGTTTCTTTTCCAATGTGTTTCCCATCATAAAGCTGGCCGGGCTGGCAAGGGTTGTCCTAAACTTGACGGACCTTAATATTCATGTGCCTTATATTCATTTTAAGATGGACACTCTGAAGGATGTGATTCCTTTATTCCTCCCTAACTGTTTTTTTGTTACAGTTGATTTCAAGGACGTCTATTATTCAGTTTATGTTAGGCCTGAGGATAGGAAGTGGCTTCAGTTTTGATGGAAGGGCCGTGCTTTTAGATTTACTTGTCTCCCTCAAGGGTTATCTTCTGCTCCTCGCACCTTTACAAAGTTACTGAAACCTGTCTTCTCCCACTTTCGGTTCCTTGGAATGGTTGTGGTTTGTTATTTAGATGACTGTCTTTTTATTGTTTCATCGGTAGAGGCCTCGCAGGCCCAGGTGGGCTATGCCTTGCACTTCTTTGATTCTCTGGGTCTCACCATCAATGTGCGGAAGTCGGTCCTGGAACCTACCCAGAGGGTTACATTTCTTGGTGTGATTCTCGACTCTGTTTCCATGACTGCAACTTTGCTCTCCTGTAGGAGGGAGCGCATCAAGGAAAAAGGTTTGTTCCTCCTCAACAGGGATATCACCTTATAAGACTTGTCCTCTTTTATTGGTTTAGCGGTGGCTTCTGGCCCTGCTGTAGAGTTAGCTCCTCTCCGTTACAGGTACCTAGAGATTATTCGTAACAGGGGTCTCTCTCGGTCCTATGGCGATTGTCATTCCCGCGTTGTTTTAGATGCTCATGCCCGGGAATTAGTCACTTGGTGGGTGACTAATGTAGATTTTCAGGAGAGGTCGCTCTGCTCTTCTTCTCCAACATGTTAGCTGTTTACGGATGCCTGTCTGACTGGCTGGGATGCTTCAATGGGGTCGTTTGTTGCACATTGCCACCTTGATATAGATGTAGGCAATATTGAGCACTTATTTGGTGAAGGAATTGGGTATGTTTTTAACAGGGAAGAATGCAGGGTTATCTCCCAGGAAATTGCTAAATTGTTAGAGCTTAAAGTGATCATAGAAACCCAAAGACAAGATGAACAAATAATTTCCCCTATATTTTTGAGGAAGAAAAAGAATGGAGAATACAGAATGGTTCTTAATTTAGAAAAATTAAACAAACACATTGTTTACAAACATTTCAAAATGGAAAATTTTGAGCAAGCAATCAGGCTTATCAATAAGGATGATTACATGGCCTCAGTTGATTTACGGCATGCATATTACTCAGTAAAAATAGCAGATGAACAACAAAAGTATCTCTGTTTTAAATGGCAGGGAAAAATTTATCAGTTCACGTGTCTTCCCAATGGAATATCGGAAGGTCCTAGGCTGTTTACTAAATTAATGAAACCTGTATTCGCAACTTTGAGAGAAAAGGGATACACCATCACCAGCTTTATTGATGACTCTCTAATGTGTAATTCCTCATGGATAGGTTGTTGTGAATGCATACAAAGCACAATGACGTTTTTAAGACAAATGGGTTTCTGCATTAATGAAGAAAAATCAGTTTTGGAGCCCACAAAAAGAATAGAATATCTGGGGAACATCATCGACTCAGAGAACATCCCCGCGTTCGGTAGCGACTCCCGCATCGATCATGAGCCGAGCTCAGCCAATCACAACACCGCGTTTCATAGCGATGGCATCGATGTCATCGATATGCATCACTATGGTCTCAGAGCATGTGCTGAGGGGACTTGGACTGAGACTGGTAGAGAATGCTCTGAGAATTCAGGGCTGTACTTTTGCAATACCTGTTGCATTTTTATTTTTTCTTAATCCAAATTCCGTCGTAAATTCTTAGTTTGTGAGATATTCAATGTTTTCTGTGAGATCTCTTCGAAAAGTAAAGTTTCGTTTCGTTTTAACAAGGTTCTGATATTTGTCAATGTAGGTTAGGGTTTTGGTTAATTTATGTTATGTTATGTTAGGTTTAGGGAAAGATTCGTAAGACGACCCAGTCTTTTTTTGACAGCATTTTTTTCTGATAGATTTTGATGTGTTTTTAATTAATCTGATGTTTGTTATGCCAAGCAATTTTTTTTCCTCAAGGTAAAAATTGCCACAAAAAAGTCAGATTAATTCGAAACCATCAAAATCAATGGGAGAAAACTTTCTTTCAGTAAACCTAATTAAAACTAATCTAACCCAAGCAAATCTAAGTAAGACTAACCTAACTAAATCTAACCTTTAACCAAACCAGGTAAAGATTCGTAAGATGACCCACTTGATATCTCGTTATCTTTATAATGTACTGCAAATTCAACCTCAGATACTTGTTCAGATAGGTTAGGTTAGGTTTGATTATGTTTGCTTAGGTTAGGTTGGTTAATTAGGTTTGCTTAGGGTTACTGAAAATATATTTTTTCTTATTGATTTTGATGGTTTGAATTAATTTAACCTTTTTTGTGGCAATTTTTACCTTTGGGAAAAAATGCATTGCATAACAAACAAACATCAGATTTATTCAAAACACATAAAAATCTATCAGGAAAAAATTTGCTTTGTCCAAAAAACAGACTGGTTCGTCTTTCAAAACTTTACCTAGGTTAATTTAGAAGCTATCAAATGTTCTCTATGAGCAAGAGTAGGGAGTTGGACGAATTGCAGACATTTTATTTCGTATACAGACTCCATAATGATGATGTAAAATTATACCCCATAACCTAACATAACACAACCGCCTAAAACCTTTACAGACTTGTTGAGTACACTAGATGTATAGTATGTACGACTTCATATTTATATCGATATCGTCGAAGCAGTAGTTATGCAGAAATAAACTATTTACTGACTCATTGTATTTTGTCTTCTCCCAAGAAACCCGCATTCCCACAAGTCCCCAGAATTGTTGGGGGTTAATGAGGATGTCTTATTAGATATGCATTTGCAACGAAAATCAATGTCAAAATCGTTCGAAATGGATAATTTTTATACGAAGTGTGTTATTTACATCCAATTGCATTGGGAGAGCTAAAAATTTACCAGCCACACAATCACCTACGCTATATCACTACTCTCAAAAGAGTTTACGGCTTCTTTTATCTCCTCACATCTTCTTGCCACCTAAATACTGCGTTTACTGCGGCTATAATTGCTCCAGACTCTATTATATGTTAATTAACAAGTTTTTTCTACGGCGATAAAGGTGCCCACGAAGAGGGTGCGCCGCCATGTTGGCTCAATCAGCTGATTATCTCAGCACGAAAAAAAAAAAATACCATAGTGACGTCGCTATGTGTCCAATATTGTTCGGTGGGCAAATTCTTCACCCCCCCACCTCGCTGAACGCGGCCCATGACTGTTACATTGCCAGAACGCAGAAAAGATAGAATACTGCAAAGGTGTAAACAATTACTGAACAAACAGAGACAAAATCAGGGAAGTGGCCAGGGTAATTGGCCTTCTGGTCGCCGCAATTCCAGCTGTGGAAATGGGCAAATTACATTACAAAAAGCTGGAAAAGGCTAAAATAGTGGCTTTGGACAAAGAAAAGGGCAACTTTGACAGATGGATGGAAATCACAGAAGACATGAAAACAGACTTAATCTGGTGGATTAATCATGTAGCATGTCAAGACAGAAAAATATTTCGGACAGGAACTGAAATAGAACTGTATACTGACGCTTCAAACTCAGGCTGGGGTGGTTGCCTAAATAATCAAACAACAAACGGTAGATGGTTAACAGAGGAAAGAGATTTACATATAAATGCAAAAGAACTTAAAGCCATTCTCTTTGCTTTGAAATAATTTGAACATCAGGTTAGGGGAAAGAACATTAAAGTATTCTGTGATAATACCACAACTGTGAACTATGTAAATGAAATGGGTGGCACAAAATCTATGATTTGTAATGACATCTGCATTGAAATATGGGAATGGTGTGTAGGGAACAAAGCATGGATCACATGCTCTCACATACCAGGTAAAGAAAATATCTTGGCTGACACTGCATCTCGAAAGTTTAATGACAAACATGAATGGAAACTATATGAAAACATATTTTGGGAGATCTGCAAATATTTTGGCACCCCAAGCATTGATTTATTCGCTTCCTATCTATACAAACAAGTGAATAGGTTTTGCTCATGGAAACCAGACCCTGAAGCAGAATACTTTGATGCCTTCTCAATAAACTGGGCACAGTTTGAGTTAATTTATATATTTCCCCCTTTTGCCATGATTGCCAGGTGCCTGCAGAAGATGAGAGCGGAGAAAGCAAGGGGTTGGATGGTGGTGCCGCTATGGACATCCCAGCCATGGATAGGAACCTTACTCAAGACGATCATCAAAGACTCACGGCTCATAACACAGACAAAGAACGTATTGAGGCAACCAATGTCAAAAGACGAACACCCCATCATGAGGCACACCAAACTGATGGCATGTATGCTGTCGGGAAAAAAGCTGCGAGAACGAGGCATATCTACAGCAGGTACGAACATTATCATGGCGTCATGGAAACTGGAAACTGAGAAACAATACCAATCACATGTTAAGAGATGGACACAATTTTGTGATCAACAAACATTGATTCCCTTAATCCCAATGTAGAAGACATTGTAAATTTTTTATCTGAAACTTTTCACAGAGGTGTGGGCTATGAATGTGTGAACACAGCGAGGGTGGCTCTCTCCTCACTGGGCATAGTTGTGGATGGCTGCAGAGCAGGAAACCATCCTCTTGTTAACAGGCTACTAAGAGGGATATTCAACTTGAGACCAACAAAACCCAGGTACACAGAGACCTGGGATGTCAAGCCAGTGCTACAAAGACTGAGGAGTATGAGCCCATTACACACTCTTTCCTTGAAAGAGCTGACATTAAAATTAGTTATGTTGATGACACTTACGCAAGCAGCCAGGGTGCAAACTTTGCATTTATTAATTTTAAAGGACATTATCATAAGCAAGAAATCCATTTGTGTATGGTTAGGAAGTAATATTAAGCAATGCAGGCCAAAATTTAAGGTTCAGTTTATTAAGTTTCAAGCTTATAAAAAGGATAAACGTTTGTGTGTATGTGAAACTGTGAAAATGTATATCGAAAGGACTGAACCCCTAAGAAGTAAGGTTGCACAGGAAGACAGGAAACTATTCATCATTCATCAAACAACACAAAAATGTATCAAAGGACACAATTGCAAGGTAGATCAAGAAAGTACTTAACATGTCTGGAGTGGACACTACAAAATATACAGCTGGCAGCGTTTGCCCAGCTGCAGCATCAAAAGCCAAGGCAATGGCTGTTCCAATAACCCACATCATGGCAAAGGCCAGATGGTCAAGGGAGTCCACTTTTGCCAAACACTATGACAAAACCATAACCCAAGACATCGATCAATTCCAAGAAGCTGTATTAGAATAGTTAGTACATAAGGTACCACATAATGACAAAAATTGTTTATAACTTGGAACAATAAAAATTATTCAAGCCCCTGAAAGTTTTATTTAACCAGCAGAAATAACGAGTCATAACTAAATATGAAGAACCAATAAATACAAAAAATGAAAATCTTAAGGTACGACAACCACAAGGCTTTAAAATCTCATGGGAAAGCGTACTTCAGCAGAAAAGTGATTTGCTGAAGTAAAATTGATAAAGTACATGAGACTTACCATAGGTTAGTTGAAATGTGCTTCTAATTTTACGAAGCAAATCACGTCTGCTGAAGGGAGCTTTCACATGCTCTCCTCTTCCACCCTAGGTAAAAAGACGTAAATGAAGAATACAATACAATACATAATGTGGTTAAAAGAAAAATTTTTGTCATGTGGCTGGTCGTACTCTTTAAAGTCTGGCGATATCGGGTGATGCGGCGTATCTCATGTGAATGCTCCCTTCAGCAGACGTGATTTGCTTCGTAAAATTAGAAGCACATTTTAACTAACCTATGGTAAGTCTCATGTACTTTATCAATTATGTCTGCAGTCTGGGTCCCACGGAGGATTTGTCCTTTCTTCAGTTATCCAAATAATTGGTCGTTCTTATGCTCTTGTTGTCTGGCCAACGTGGCCAGACCTTGCATTTGCTGGACACAAGAAATTTGTTTGTCTCTGAGACTCAGGTTGTTTTTGGGATTGGCGATCTACTGAAAACTTCCCGTCCTGGGGTCCATCTGTCAAGGGTGGTCTTTGAGGCTTACCTGCATGACAACTGCTTATGCGTTGTGCACACTTTTGAGCATTATCTTGATAGGACAACCACCTTCCGAGGAGCGCTTACGGGGTTTTTCTTGACGACACGACTTCCAGTACGGTTGGCCTTTCGTGATACTTTGCGTTGTTGGGTGAGAGATGTGATGGGGGCTGCTGGCATTGACCTTACTATCTTTTCTCCCCATTCGACTAGGTCTGCATCGTTCAGCAAGGCGGCCCTGGTTTTGCCTTTATCCACGATTGTCTCCACTATTGGTTGGGCCAGGGAGTTGACCTTTACGCAATACTACCGGAAGCCCATCGCTCAGTATGGACAGTTTGCGAGGGCAGTTTTGTCATATAATGTTTGGCCTTTTCCTCTGCTCAGGGTTTAATGTGAGGGTTCTTTGACCCCATTTTTGGTATGGGTGATGGGTGATTTTTCTTTCCATGTTCCTGTGGGACTGTGTTTCACAATGTTTTTTTCTTCTTCTTTTTTTTTGGTAATTGTTAATGTTTTGTATCTTCTGAAATACAGTGTTGTGCTTTACTTTGTTCCTATAGATTTTCTTTTCCACGTCTCCATACTGACTACTTTTTTTTTGGTAGGTTTTAGGAATCTCTCTAAAGCTCTCATTGGGTACTGCTGTGATGTTAGTTAAATATTGTGACTTGAAATTGTAAGATTAAATGAGTACTTACCAAGTATGAAGTTTGATCATAATTTCACGAACATTTAACGATGTCACAGTGGTGCACAATGCCCTCCCTCCCTGCCCTATCTATTCACGGAGCTCACTTTGGGGCATGGGCTCTCAGCAGTAGTTGGTGGCTGCTTCCTAAAACTTACTCTCTAAACGGACTGATGGTGGAATGGTAGTAGAGCGTCTCATTGTGCACCACTGTGACGTCATTAAATGTTCGTGAAATTACGATCAAACTTCAAACTTGGTAAGTACTCGTTTAATCTTACAATTATTCCATAAAGGCTGTGAGGGCAGTGCCTGGCATGTGTTTTGTGACCGAGACAGACATCAGGGCACTCATTGGGACCCAGGCCCACGATCGTACCATTGAAAAGATGATGGAGGACATGGAGGAAAAGGACAAAGCCATGAAAGGAGAACTCAGGGAAATGAAATGTTCAACCAAGCAATTTTCTGATGTGCTTGTGTAATTATCTGCCATGTAGGAACAAATAGAGGTGATAAAGCTGGACACTAGGCAGGAGGCTTTCAGCTATCTTGGAAAGTTAACTAGACTCATTGACAAAAAATATGCATTAAAAATTCAAGTGAGGCAGCAGTCCCTTATCACTCGGTATATCAAGAAAGAAGAGGAAGAACGCGAGATTGTGAGGCAAGCAATGAACTCAATCAATGATGATGATGAAGAAGGACCAGATGATGTTGCTCCACTCAACCCCATTGGCCAGGATAACTTTGATATGGATGATGAGATGTGTTTGATGAGAGATGCAGCCAATCGGGAAGCAGCTATGAGGGTGACCATTTTGTCGATGGTGCAGATTCCAGTATATTTATTCCCTTCTTTTTTCCGAAATTTCCCCAGTCTTTATAACAGCCGAACCATTGGGTAGGCTGGAGTATCAGGAGCTGGATAAAAGGACATTTACTGTACAATGAATATCCTAAGAGGGAATTAGATGGCCAATTCAGTAATTTCCAATATTTATAGGATCCTACAATCAAAGATCTAGATTTTCTTGTGTATGCTTATCTTTTCAGTTATATGTTCGAATCTTCACCAATTGTCAACAACTAGTAAATTACTTTAAAGTTTCATAGACTGAGGTGCATTAATTTCATCCAAACCATAATTTTATTTCTCATTCAAATTTTATTCATTGCAGAAGTAGTTCCCACAACTACGTCAAATCCACATTTGAGTTGCAACCTTCAGAGATATGAACAGAGATGTCCTGAAGTCAAAATTTTGTGTGTAAAGTTTAGTTCGCAATGTGTTGGGTAGCGGCACTAATGTAGCGCAGGAGACACCGAGCTGTAAACAATAGTTCATTTCTCATGCGGAAATGAACAATCTGTGCTGGTGAGTATCTGCACAAATTCATTGTTACCGTATATTGTGGCCTATAAGTCGATTTTTTAAGATAATTTTTTTATGGTCAAAACTAGGGGTCGACTTATGGGGTAGATATAAAATAGCAACCTTTAAATATATTAGCACCAATTTGTATTTCGCGCCTAAACAACTGTTCTAACGGAATGCTCATACTCATACTCATCACTGAGCAGTCAACCATGATCGTTTCGTTTCTTTTGTTCCAACATTTGAAGCCAGACTGTAGGTAATTGGACACTTATCATTAGGGTTTTAAAAGTAAATATTCATCTGATATAGTGGTGAAACAGGTGAGTACAGAAAAAAGTAAAAACTGACTGTTTGTTTATGTTGAAATGCTTGAAATCGGTGGTGTTTTCAATCTGTTTGAATTGTTTTATTTACTTTACTGTAGATAAAACATAATTTACAACCCAGTACTTGGTGACTAAGGCCGACATTGAGTCAGGCTAAGTAATAGTTTAGGGGGCTTGACTTTTCTGCAAGGTAAACCTCTAGTACAACATTTTGGGGTCAAATTATAGAAATCGACTAATGTGCCAGATCGACTTATAAGCCGCAATATACGGTATTTGTTATTTCTAAACACCAATGTGCATTGCAACATGCATTTGCAGTATGAGCAATGAAATTGCAGATGATAGTATTGAGATATACACTGCCATCACAATGGAAACAAAAGTGGAGATAATAAAGAAATTAGAGGCAGGTGAAAACATTGTTCATACAAAATTAATCGTTCCACCACTCGCAAAATTGGAGGAAGCACTGTACGGTCATGATCAACTCTTCTGCTGAACCTCTTACATGTAAAACACACTTGCACAAAAGGATCGGTGCAATTTTTGTACTGTATATACTAGTCATAAAATTAACCTAACCAGAGTTTCTCGGGTATTATTATAGATCTTGACATCCTACGAATTTTAGCATTTTAAGTTGTGGAATAGCAATTTGAAAATATTTCAAGATATATTTCCACTTAGAAATAAAAGTTTTACTGTTCTGATGTGCGCCTGAGATGGCATCCTAATCTCTATTCCATCTCGCACCCAACTTTAACTTGGAGCGAGACTTGGACAAGTATCCGAAGAGTTAGGACGCATGCTCCATGATTTAGGATGAGTTCTGCCATTTTGTGTGATTAGGACTATCTAAGACAAAATCTTTCCTTTATAAGTATGAAATCTAGAGTCCTAAAGGTTTCGCCTCCTCATGTAGTGCCTTGAAAGCCATCACCAGAAGCTCCAGTGACTCAGAGAGCCAGCATTGTCAGCAAAAACAAGATCAGTAATCTTAGTAGTGCCGCCAGATGCTAAACAGTGACTTAAGTCCACAACTCTAGCGTTTAGAGTGCTAACAATACAACATACATTCACACTTGCTGCAAACTCTGCAAACAATCAACATAATTACAAAAACTTACCCTCTCTTCTTTATCTTTATTACTACTATGCCCATGTGCACTTACAAACACCCACAACTCTTATTCAAGTTTCACTTTCAGCCACATGAGTTTCTATGAGTCTCCATTCCAGCACACACTGCTGCACTTCTGGGCTAACCATCAAAGCCACTCTTCTCTTGCTCTTCCTCCAACAACACCTGACCTCCTTCCAATCACACCTTCAAACTCAAAGTCACCCTTCCCTTTCCTCTTTGTTTCATTCGAAGCTAACACATTATTCTTTATTTCTACAAAACATTCTCCCATTTTAGCCTCTTGCATATTGCATCCATGCATATTCATTGACCCAATCATTAGGGTTCAGGGAACTCAATCTCCCCTCTCCATCTACACTTTGTCTTAAAGTGGGAAAAACACAATAGAAGCAGAGCTTTCCAGCTCTCTAGAATTGAATGTAATGAGTTCGATGTCTCTCTAATATCTAGAGTGTGGTTGATTATGCACCGAATCCACACATGGAATTTCTGAATAAGACCTAATAACTATGCTTCTTTTTTTCACTATAATATACGTAGCTTATATTTGTACTCACAAGACTGAATTTAAAAGCAGCCTTACTCTCACTATGGTGGTAATATCAGCAACTTACCTTGTTATAGTTGTACCCAAATTCATTATGACTTTGTGAAGGTTTATACCACTAGTTCTTGCATTGTCTGGTGTCAATGTCTCAGAGGCACTGATGTTAGGTAAACTTTGCAAGTTGTGCTGCATACCAAAGGTAGTTAACACCAGGGCTCTGCAATGGTTGAAAAATTCATCATGAAAATAAATTAAACAAATCCCACATACATAAGAAAACACTTCTAAACAATTGATGTCACATATTAACACAATATTTATCCTTGATTGAATGAATATTTAATGACCCCTGAAAAAACTGTTTAGTCACATGTAAAAAGGACCTGGAAATTTAATGAGTCCAAGGTCAAGGGTGTGAGCAATGGAAATATGAGTGCAATTATCCATATTCTGTGAGTGACTCAGCACACTATCACACAACAGGAAGAACTGGTTAGTGATGTTTTTGCTGCTACATAATCATACACTAGGTCAGTAGACACAAAGTCTACTCACTTGGCGGTGGCAGGCTGGGCTGTGACGTCACACATCCCTCCCTCCCTCCCCCCAGTTAACAGTGCAATGATCACTCTATATTTGGCTAGGCTACATCGACATAGGTTTCATGTTATTGGCAATTTTCACCATTTACATGCTTTTGTATTGCTAAACATCATATACCATCACAACCATGAAAAATTGCTGATTTTGGATGTGATCAAAAATTCAATGGAAGTAATACTCGTGACACTTAACAACTTCCAGTTTTACTTCCAGTTAGGCTTTTTCTTGACTTTTGTTTTTGTTTTCCCATCAGCATCAGTGCTATCTTGAACTCGTTTGGGAGCCATGATAATGTAGAATAATAAGAATTTGGGCAGAATAAACACTTAGAAACACTTCAAAAAATCACAATAACAGAAGCTGTGAGTTTGGTGAGTGAGAAATACTGGGAAATACTTTATGATTTCTTATGTTGGCCACAGTGGCACTCATGATGCTGCTGTAGAAACAAGTGACACTTGAGTTATGATTCCCACTCCAAGTGTATTGGGGGATGCACCTCAAAAAATGAATCCCCCCAACTTCTCTGGCTTTGACTCCCCCAAACCGCCCACGTGTTGATTCCCTTATATCTTCCATCTCCTTTTGAACCTGCAATCCTAACACCAACACCAACAACTCCTTCTACATGTATGGAGAGGTGGTGGTACAGTGGTCTAGTGCTCTGGTATGCGAGCCTAGGGTTCTGGGTTCAAATCCCCGTTATACGCTGACCACTTTTCATTCTATGATATCACCGCCGAGTGGCCAAAGACTACCCAAATTGCTGCCATACTGTCCTCAGACGGGATTAACAACGTTTATATGTGTCTGAGGCTGTAGCAGTGATTAGCCTCGCTCGTTCTCAACATATTCACGAGAACCTAAACATTTGAGGCGTCACTATAAAAAAAAATCTGAAAACCTTCGCCAAATAACAGGCAAGGCAAGTCCATCTGTGCCTCAATAAGCCTACTGGCGCCAACGGTTAATGATGAAAAAAAAAAAAAAAAAAAAAAAAAAAAAAAATCTTTCTCTACTATAACTACCTTAGAACCATAGATACCCACAAAAAATATAATCCCTCACCAACCCTCTACTCTGACCTCTTCCTCTTCTATAACTCATATTGTCCTCTCCTTCTCTCACCCTCGCCGACACTACCACTAATCACCTTCCTTTATCCAGCCTCTTTGGTCCTCGCCAATAGAATAAATACTTCCATATTCCTGCTCATGCTCCATACTCACAAAACACTTTCCAATTTTAAAAATGCATCCAAAGATAAGTGGAAAAAACTTTCAAAGACCTTGATGGGAAACCTTTCCCAGTATCCCCAGATAACCAACTGAACTTTTGTACTGTTACTGTTCTCATACCCAATGAAATCTGGCAAGTGGGCATCGGTTGGCCCTTCTGTTCTTCTGACCTCTTTGAACTAATAGCAAATGAGCATGACTCATGTGTCCTGCTTTACCATTAACGCTCGTGGCAACAACAGACACCCAGCAAATATTGCAAAAACTATATTCAAAGGACAAGATCTTCCAGCCAAAGAATGCATAGGTGGGGCCTTCTGTAAGGTTAAACCTATCCCCATCAGTGCACAAACTGCTGGAAATTCGAACATCCAGCAAAATACTACAGATCCAATGCATGTTACCCTCTCTGTGACTCATCTGGCTATACCTGTACAAGCTGCCCTTCAACAAAATGCATCTGTGCAAACTGCACCCAAGAATATAATGTCTCCTTCCAAGGCTATCCCGTTTACAAATTTGAATTTGAGGTTGTTGCCCTCTGCTTCAAACATGGCCTAACACTCAAAGAAGGTAGGTAAGAAGCCCATCTCAGCGGCTTCTAACAGGTTCCTCTCTCTCAGCCCACCTACACTAACACACCACAGACCACGGCTAGCACTATCTTTCCAACTACTACACACTATCTTCCTTCCTCCACTCATACCTCTTCCTCTCCCATTCCTCTTTTTCCTTCTTCATCTGGTACAATTAACCCTATTATGTCTTCTACTGCTCTTACTCTCTCTTCATCTCTTGCCTCTTCCCCTTCCACTTCTCTCACCCCCCATGTAGTTTCTTCAGTGCCAGTGACAATCATTTTTCATTACTAAAGTCTGACACCCCAACTTCTACTTCTTCAACTTCAAACTTTGCTTCTCCTCCACATATTCATACACAAAACGCCAAGTGTCACTCCTGCGCTTCCTCTCCAAAACCATCTATTGATCCTACTTCATCCTTAATCACTAAAACTTCTTCTCAATCAATCCTCCTTTCAAGAAAATGTTTACTCCCACCGTCTTCTCTCCTCCTTCCCCTAGTGAGACCACCTCTGACATTAAAGTCTTTATAGCAAAACCTTTCATTGATGTTTCACTCCCTTTCCCATCCTCTACCTCATCACATTCAACTTCCAATAACATCCTCTGTGTTTCAGCAGAAGCTGATCTTTGCCCCCCTCCTCCCCAATCTTCCCCTCTCACTCTTGTTTACCTCTTTTCCTCCCATCTCCTCAGCTACATCTACCACAAAATCTCTTTTTGACTGTGATTTACATCCTGTTATGTAATTCCTCCTCTCCAAGATCCCAGAACAATGCGCCCTCCAATTTTGCGGTAAATTGGTCAACATTGCAGGCCGCAAAATTTGAATCATTAACTTTATGGTGATCATATTTTTGCCCTTGTTTGTACACAAATACACGTAATTATACATCCTACAATAAAGATAAATAAAGAAAAACAAACATTATCATTATCAATAAGAAAATTAATTTAAATGACCATTTTACTGTACCGCAAAATTAGAATATTGCAAAACTTTTTGTTATGACCATCCCATAGATGAACATGTAAATTGAAATGTTACAGCCCATAAACAAAATACTTTTATACAACTACTCTAGATACATACACAAAGTGGGTTATGTGGGCACCAACTTGGTTGATCATCTTTTCCACATTAATCACTCCATCCGTAGTACAGGACCGATGAGGAGCTGTTACACTCTCCTTAGTTGAAGGTGGAATGCTGCAGGTAGAGGTAGAGAGAGCCTCTTCTGGCATATCCACACCAACAGAACCAGAATCTTTAACTGGCAAAATATACTTGTTGTAAGGACTTGATTTAAAGTAAGAGTAAAGTTGCTGTACTCTACTCAGGAGTTTCTGCACATCACCCTGATTAGTGGTGAGTGATTTGTTGATTTGTGTTAGTAACTCCTTCACTTGGGTTGGAAACTTATCAATCATTGTAGCAATCCAATGCTTCTCCCAACAGGCAAATAATTCTTTGAGGCTCCATGGAGGTTTGTACTTAATGACAGTAAGCCATAAATCATCAAAAATTTCTTTCATCACATCTTGGATAATGTTGCTTAATGTGTGATGTAGAGAGGTGGTGATCCTCTTCAATAATACGTTTTCAGCGCTCATGGAGCAACTGGCTCTTCTGGCTTCCTGATCTGAACTGTCGTTGAGTTGCTTTGGGACTACATTGGAAGGTGTTGCTTGATGGTATGAAGACTCCTGCTCATATGCATCATTAACATCTTTATTAGGCTCATTGAAGCAGATATCTTTCATCTGCAACTCCTGACATTTTGATTCAACTTCAGGTCTTGGAGGAAGGTCTTCATGTCTCACAGATAGCTTTTTAAGTTTGTTCTTAAGATTTTTGGCACTGATGGCTGAGAGGTTGGACATGAGAGCCTTGTTGCGCAGGTTGATATCATTGGTTAGGAGACAAACATCAAGCCCTTCCCTGGCCAGCAACAGACAACAATCTCGCACCAGATCATCAGCACTCTGTTGAGAAAATTAAAGTTGTTGGTTATAACTTCAATGAGGTATGTATCATTGACATGGTCCATTTATTTATTTATTTATTTATGAAGTCTTATTTCCCTCAGGAACTCTAAAGAAGGCCTGGGATGAAAGCCTATGAAACAAAACTCACTTCTTTTAGTTCTCTCAGTCCTCTTTCTCCAACAAGTAAAGGAGGCCCATAGGCTAAACGATTATTTGATAAAGCCTACTCAATTGCCACTCTCCCAAAAGTATATCTAGAAAAAAGTCAATAAAGGTTGGTCAATTTATTATTGATGTGTATTGATACTCCTTGAAACTGTTCAAGTGGTAGGAAGCTGGCAAAACAAAAATTAGGCAGAGTTGCAGTTTACCAATGAAAGGGATGAATCTATCTATCTATCTATGATCTCTGATGCCTTCGTTCCATCCAGTAATGTCACCCAAGGGAATGGCCTACACACACTCCCTCCTTGCTAGTTCAATCCCTCCCCCTCTATCAGCAATTCCTTCATGCATGTAATCCTTCACCCTATCTTTCCATCTTACAAGTGGCCTTCCTTTCCTCCTAGGACACTCAGTTTGATTCATATACACTTTCTTCACAAACTCTTCACTTTTCTTTCTGCACATATGACCAGACCACCACATTGTATTTCTTTTCATCCATTCCATTATAACACACCACTCCATTTGCACGAGATCCACAAGATAAAAAGCTATGGTATTATCGAATGAAAGGAAGTGATATTACATAAAATAATAGTTGATGATGAAGCAAATTAATTGATAGCTTTTCCGTGTGTAAAACTAATTCAGTTGTACCGTCCAAGAGTAAAGAGTGCAGGGCTCCCTTAAGCATTTTTGAACAGTACTGTGCAAGAAATGGTATTCTTCTGCCAACACTGACATATGGTTCAGAAACTTGGAATGGAATAGGGCACAGCAATCAAGAGTACATGCTGTGGAAATGAGTTATCTAAAAGGAGCATGTGGTGTGACAAGACGGAAGGGTGAAAGCAATGAAAGCATGTATGAAAGGTGTTGCATGGGACCTTGTGCACATGGAGTGAAGTGTGGTGCAGTGGAATGGATGAAAAAAAATACTTTAAGGTGGTTTGGTCATATTGAGAGGAAGAAAAGTGAAGAATTTGTGAAGAGAGTGTATGTGAGTGAAATTGTGGGTTCTAGGAGAAGAGGAAGACTAGTTGTAAGACGGAAGGATAGGGTGAAGGAGTACATGCATGAAAGAGGTGCTGATTAAGAGGGGAGGGATTTAACTAGCAAGGAAGGAGTATTTGAATAGGGAGAGGTGGAGACTTTTCTGGCCGTGGCCATCCCATTGGGAAACATTTCCAGAGGGAATGAGACATCAGAAACTATAGATAGATTGATAGATAGAAATGAGAAAAGAACATAGTGAGGTAGATGTGCAAATCTACATTCAATGTGAAATAGCCCAAGTGAGGAGTTCACAAGCACACTTGGAAATTAGTACATTACTGAAAAAAAGGATAAGAAATAATAGTTTGTTCGTGTGGATAGGATAGGATGAGAATGACTGGGTGAGACATATTTGATATTTTTAAGTAGAAGGCAGAGTATCAGTAAATAGTTCAAAGAAGACATGAATAAGGTCCTGAGGAAAAACCTAGAAACTAAAGGACTTGAAGGCAAATCACACAAAAGTCTGCATAATTTATCCTGCATTTAGTATTAAAGGCAAAAACATGTTAGCATAAAATCTGTCTTTTGAAATAATAATCATCATCATTTGATTCTTTATGATAGCCATAGCACTTTTTACCCTCTCCTTATATTCTCTTTTTGCTCTTGACCTACACAACCCAACTAAATATTTATGATACATATCTTATTTCAGTACCTTAAGTATACCTTCTAATTAAATATGAATCATGCTGCAGCAAAAAACATAAATAAATAAATAAATAAAAATTCAAAGCAATTCTGAAGACAAAGATGAACTAAGGGAATTAGTGAAACCCAAGAACTTCTGCAGCCAAATGCATTCTTAGCTTTCAGTCTACCCTGACAAGACAGACTGCTGCCACTACATAACTTATGGAAATAAATCTATGGACTTTCTTGTGTTATTCTGGGAAGGAAGTATATCTTCCAAATGAATACACACATACATACATAACTGTGCTATTTCATACTTACAGCTTTTTTGTTCTCCTCCACAGTGGTGCGGTAGTTGGAGTACGTTTGTCCTTGTACCCTAGGGTGCTGTGCTTCAAAATGCTGATTACACCATCGCACAGCTGCCTGACATGCCTTGCCAATGGAAGCACTCCTCTTAAGCCCATCCATCTCCTGCAGTGCTACATATGGCACCAAGACCACAGACTCTCGTCCATCAATCACAGATGACTTCAGCTCATGTAGGAAATCAATATCCGCTATGAGGACATTGGTATCCACTACAAAATACAATGATGCTGAACTGTGGCAAGTGCTGGAGTTTGGTAAATCCTCACTGATTGCCATACTAGAGTAACTGGCTGAACCACGGAAGTTGGCAATTTCCATGTTGAGTTCTTGTTTATCTATCTCCATATCAATGACTTTGGGGTAGATGGTGTTTTCAGCTGGTAATAGCACTGGGTTAGAAACTTTGAGACTGTCCATGTACGTTACTTGTGTTGATGAACCAGAAGCTTGTTCCTTAGGCTTGTCAGGTAATATCTCAACATGTTCTTCATCTCTATACAACTCTGGCTTGAAAGTCTTCTCAGATTCGCTTTCCTGGAACCCATATATCTTTCTTTTCCATAAATTTCTATTACGTGTGATGAATTCATTATACATTTGATTTTCTTTAGACTTTGTGTCTTCTATATGTTTATCTTTTTTTTTTTTCTCATCAGTTCTTTCTACAGGGATACTTTTCACATGTTTTTGCTTTTTTTTGCATCTTCTCTTTTTAGGGGATTCCTTCTTCCCTCCCTTTGTAATGCTCTTATTTTGTTCTACCTTGTGTTCTCTGGTCTTCATGTGATCTTTTGTTGTTGTTAAGGTATCTGTTTCTGTGGAAGTAACTAATAACTCTAAGGTTTTCTTATTTTGTTCTGCCTTGTGTTCTCTGGTCTTCATGTGATCTTTTGTTGTTGTTAAGATATCTGTTTCTGTGGAAGTAACTAATAATTCTAAAGTTTTCTTTATTCTTTTTGCACTGTGCACTTCATCACGAGTTGTTTCCTTGTCTTCCTCATCACATTCAACTTTCCTCTTTACATTCAAGTGTAAATTTCTGGTGGCAATCTTCTGGGCCAATAAGATGCTTGGGTGCAATGGAACAGATTTTTTTTTTGAACTCTCTGTCTTTGAGAATGAAGAAAGAACATTTTTCTTTTTGATGGTAAATTTTATTGGGTTAGATTTGTCATATCCAGTGTTGTCATTTGATATTTGCTTAGTCTTGAGATCTTTGAAATCTCCTTTGTCATCATTCAGATTTTGTTCATTCCTCACGGATGCAGCTGAAATAATAGGGATAAACTTTGCCTTCCTGGATGATTTTAGTTGTTGCTCCTCCACACTAGTGTCTATTTTTAGCTCTGGAGAATTTTCTCCTAACTTCTTTTTGGTAAAATTTTTCAGCTCACTTTCCTTCAGGAGGGATGGATGCTTCCACGTTGACTGGC
Organism: Cancer borealis; assembly: GCA_036785275.1. Taxonomy (NCBI): domain Eukaryota; kingdom Metazoa; phylum Arthropoda; class Malacostraca; order Decapoda; family Cancridae; genus Cancer; species Cancer borealis. Next base: position 132,708 of record JAXIVD010000345.1, on the reverse strand, counting down.
CAGTTTTGACATTGGCATAGTAAAATATAGAAGGATGCCGGCGGGAGGTTTTCACCATCCAATGTGGAGGAAGATCCTCCTTACTAGTGCTCGTTGTCATGCTGGAAATTCTGCAAAAAATGTAAAGTACAAAAGTGAGCACAGTTTCCAACAAGAAGATAATCTATTGTCATACAACATTCACATCCTTCCATACCATGCTAACAAGATATCTACCTAAGTTATTCACCAAACTGAAATGTGCAACAATGAAAGCAAATACACATACTGCAAAAAGCATTAACGGTAGTGAATAGCTGATGAATCTATATAAAATTTCACAATTATGTCACATCTGTAATTTTGTATGATGGCAGGAGGTGATTAGTGACATAAAACACTGCACCAGAATTAAACTAACAAGCACCACCATTTGGTAAGTATGACATATGCATCAGAAGAACACAAATTATTTAATAGGAGTGCAACAGTCTTGTTTGCAGATGACACTATATTGTTTACAGAGTAAAGAGAAACTTCAGAGTGGTGGATGAATTTTATTGTGTATGTATGAGAAGAAAGCTGAAGGTGAATGTTGAGAAAAGATGGTATTTGAAAGAAAGGAAATAGAGATGGTTGACTTTGATATAACTTCTAGGGTGTATGTGCCAGCAATAAGGTGTGAGGTAGTTCTAGGAGGAGAGAAAGTGGAGCAAGTGAAAGGGTTTAAGTACTCTTTGGATACAGTGCCATGCAAACATGGAGAACATAAGAATATAAGGAAGCTACAAAAAGCTCGGTGGTGTACACATGGTAGTTCTTTTAAAACTCCCTATTGATTGTGCACAAACCACCTACTGATTGAGTGTTCTAATCATCCACCACTCTATTTGTAAACAAATTTCTGCCTATCTCTTTTCTAAATCTACATATTTCCAGTTTGAACTTCTTGTTCTATACTGACTACTGACCGTAACAATCTTTCCTACATTCCCCTTATTAAAATCCTTCACCTCACTTAAATACTTTGATTAGATCTCCTTTTATGCTACACCTCTCCAGTGAGTGTGATTTCAAACAAGTAAAAATTGTTCAGACGTTGTTAAGAAAGCTAACAAACTAGACAGTTTCATTGGAAGAACTTTTGAGTAAAAATCTGACAAAGTTATCCTTACACTATTTAATGCACTTGTACACCCTCATCTAGAATATTGCATTCAGTTCTGATCACCGTACTGTAAAATAGATATTAACAAGCTGGAGAGAATACATAGAAAAGTTACTAGAATTATCCCAAGATTGCAAAACAAGCATTATGAAGAACACCTAAGGAAGCTGAACTTATTCAGTTTATCCAAGCGTATGCTACAAGGGGACCTAATTGAAGAACAGTTGAGCCCCACTTAGTACAAGTTTATTTAGGGCGAGCTATCATCTACCAAGAAAAAAGTGAATTAACCTAACTTAACCGGATCCCCCGAACGACACAAAACTAACCTAAACTGAGCTCACGCAATAACCTCTTAGCTGGGGGCCAAGCCCCTCCAGATACCCCAATTCCCACCTAGCCTAACCGGACACCCCCAATGACACAAACTTAACTTAAACTGAAATCACAGACACCCCAACCTTTCATGTAATAACCATAAATAAATAACATAATAACCTCCTCTTGGCTAACCTACCTAAACCAAAACTTTTGGTTGAAATTAAAGGCCTCTTCTATTTAGGTGATCTGTTTCAGATCACTTGATCTGGACTGTGCTACCCGTGTTCTATTTATCCTCAAAACATGCAGCAGCCTGAGCCAGCCTCTATTCAGAATCTAATATTGATATATACCTCCAATAAAGCAGTGTATATATATATGAGGAGGATATTACGTGGTGGGAAAACGCTGCAGAAATGCTGCTGTAAGCACAAAATTGTATAATAGTGGAGATGAATACCAGAACAAAGAGAGATATAACCAGTTTCTACGCCGCTTCTACTCAGGATTTAATATTAATATATAACTCCAACAAAACAGCTTACATGTGCAAGGTTGATATTAAGTGTTAATAAAACATTGCAGAAATGCTACTGTAGGCTTAAAATTGTATAATAATGGTGATGAATACCAGAAACAAAGGATATATAATGGCAGCCTCTAACCAGGATTTTTTTCTTTAAATATTAATATATACTCTCAGGAAAAAAACTTACATGTACAAGGAAATAAAATGGTAAAAAGAAGTTGCAGAAATGCTAGTGTAGGCAAAGAAGACGTATAACCGTAGCAAATATATAGTTAATAAGACATCCACAAAGGTTTTTTGGGTGAGGAAAACCTCTATTCGGAGTTTTACATTGATAAACAAACAATTCTGACACTCATTACCTAACTTAACCAGACGACTGCTTCTAACACAACCCCTTAACTAATGTATATTTAGTGAAACTTCAAAGAACACACATAGTTCAGGAACAGCTGGTGCAAGAAATGAAAAGATCCAATAATATACAAGAGAGGAAAAGGTTTTTAGAGACAGAGGGAAAGCAGCAGCAGTGGATGAGGCTTCCACACTTCATTCCATATGTACAGGAGTTCATTACACGCTCTTATTACTTTCATCTTTTCATCTCATCACCCCACAGTCACCTCTCAAATAATAACTTTCACTGCACACACTATCGATGGCTGTGCCCTATTCCATGTTTAAGCCTCTGCTCCATGCTTCAATGGTAGCAGGAGAATACTATTCATCAATCCTCTTTTTACTTCTAATTTTCTAATTCCCTTACGGATAATGGATATTGCTTAAGTATTGTTTTTTCATATTCATATTGTGAACATTATCTTAATTATCTTATCATTTGAATTAACTTTTTATCTATAGACAAATTATACAGGTGTGAAGAATATCCTTTTTTTTTTTTTTTGTAATAAGGCACTTATTAAAGGCAGAAATAAAATATTATATTTTGATTATAGACTTTTCAATCAATATCAAAAAAAATTAAAAAATCACAATGTGCACTATTTTAACTTTAAATAACTTGTATTTTGCACTTTAAAGCAGCCTAACTTTGTCCAGTGATTCAATAGTCTTGTGAGTTTAGCTGATAAAAAATAAAATAAAAAGTAGAGCCAAGGATTTTATCAACTTTAAATCACAGAATGAACAAAGGCTAACAATCCTTTACTTGTGTGTGTGGTGAAACTAAAAGAAAACATGGAACAAAAGTCTCTTTTTGCAGCTGCATTGGTATTGATGTATATTATATTAACTTAAACTCGGTAGATTGAGATGTAGATTCATCCGGAGGATCAATGGTGTCTGATTACACAAAATAACCATGGAATTGCAAAGATATATTGTGGAAATATGCTACAATAATAGGTATAACAATATCAAAGTTAACCTTGAGGTTCATCAGACCTGAATCTATTTTTCAAGAATTTAAATGATGTTTTCAATAACACATCTAGTTATATAAATTTGTTTTTAAATTGTACAATAGGCAGGTAGCTGAGAATTTGGGGTATTGTTGTCGGCCTAAATACATCAGGAAATGTAAGCGGAAGCTCTCGACACTTCCTCGGAGAAGTGATTAGCGTGACGGCTGGCCAGCGACTGGCCTCTCCTTCTTATTGTTTTGATCTGCACTGCCTCCGAGCGTTCAATTATCACCCAGGGAATCCTAAACAGTTTCAGATCCAGATCACAATCCAGAGCAGATCAGGGGGTGCAAATAGAAGATGCTTTAAGTGTAGCTGGCTTGCCACACTCATCACTGTCTTTTGAGCCCAACACAAGTGACGAACGCACAGGTCAAATAGCTCACTTGCTTTTTCTTTATACTTTACAGCAAAATAAAAAATCCCCATATCACACTCAGCACAAGGATCCAGCTCTGAAGTAACTGATGATATGACCTGTCATCTACTTCTCTGTGCAACAAAGCCATGTGAAGAATTCTCATTAACTAGGAATTCTGAAAGGACTATGTCATAATGATGTATAACCTGGTATAAAAAATGAAATTTGAAAGGGGTAATATTAAGAAATACGCCAGTTTCCCACTGCTGGACGAACCTAGATATTTCTTTTCCGATAGATTTTGATGTGCTATGAATGAATCTGATAGTTGTTCCCATCGCAAATAAGATTTTTATGCCCCCCCCCCCACCAATTGACAGGTACTGATTTGCAACAAAAACAAATAAAAAATTAAACAAAATACCATGAACTACAAGCAAAAAATTGTTTCATCCACTTAGAATGTCTAACCTAATGAAACCTAACCAAATACAGTGGAACCTCGGACCTTGACCGTCTCACATCTCGAACAATTCGGACCTCGACCAAAAATTCAAGGAAATTTTTGCTCCGGAGGTCGACCAAAATTCAGACCTCTACCAACCCAAACGTAGCCGAAGGGAAGCTGGCCGATGGAGGCCAAGCGACAGGCTGAGGCTGCCGCCGTTTTACTTTCTGTGTCTTATCTACTGTTTAACTATGCAATTTTACGTATGAAATAATATTAAAAAATTCAATCAACTATGACACCAGCCTAGTACACATACATACAGATTGTAACGCGAGTTTATGTAGGTTGGGAGGGGACGGGGGCTAGGGGGAGGGAGGTGCGAGGCTAGCTATCAGCTGATAGCTAGCCTCGCACCTTCCTCCCTCCTCCCCCCCCCCCACACACACATTTGTAGTTTAGCCATTTTTTACAATTAGATTAGTGCATGCGTATGTGCACTACATCACACATGCGTGGACTCCCTGTCCAAGCAATAAGTTCCATCCTCCCTTTCCCTCCCTCACCACCATTTACGTGCGCCAAAAATTCGCCACCAAAAAGGTAAATAATATCGAATGAGGTTTAGTTTAGTCTTCTTTTGCAATATTTTATGTATTGTTTTATTTTCTATGTCTTATTTACTGTTTAACCATGCAATTTTACGTATGAAATAACATAAAAGAAATTAAATAGGTAAACATCTGGGGTCTTGGAACGGATTAAAACGATTTACATTATTTTGTATGGGAAAACTTGTTTCGGTCCTCGACCAATTCGGTCCTCGAACAGCCTTCCGGAACGGATTATGTTCGAGGTCCAAGGTTCCACTGTAATTCATAACAATTATACTTCATTCGCCTTCATGCTCTTATATTATTTGGTGCCAATACTTAAGTAAGTTCTGTAGATGCAGTAAAACATTGGTATTCATTACCATAACACATCATTATCAAGTATAGAGATAAGTAAGAGTGCAAGGCTCGCCCTCTGTAATCTGTTGTCAATGTTGGCAATACTTGTCTTGATTCAGCTCGCCCTGTGATTGGCTCCAATTTCGTCCGCGAACAAAACCTTCCACACTTGGTGAATATGCCGCCCTAGCAGGCTCGCTAGAGCAATTCGGTTCAAATATGGAGTCTTGGGGATGCAAAAGTTAAGTTTGGCTCAATTTTTGAAGCTCTATTCTGTTTGTAACAGCTTAGATTTGGTTAGGTTTAGTTAGATTTGGTTAGGTTTAGTTAGATTTGGTTAGATTTGGTTAGGTTTAGTTAGGCTTGGTTAGATTTAGTTAGGTTTGGTTAGGCTTAGTTAGGTTTCATTTGGTTTAGTTACATTTGGTTTTAGGTTTAGTTAGGCTTGGTTAGGTTTAGTTAGGTTTGGTTTGGTTAGGTTTAGTTAAGTTTGGTTAAGTTTGATTGGGTTAGTTTTGGTTAGGCCATAGACTACACCATACCTGTCTGGACACTTGCGACAATCGCTGACAGACGATATTACATTTCGGTCCTATTGATTCCGCTGCTATGAGTGATGACAGATAATACTTCATTTATCAGTTCATATTCTACTTAGGACATTGTATTACATGTCTTTACAATCAGTAATGATTGCTGAACCATTGCTGAACCTAAAAAATGATTTTACAACTTGTGCAAATAGGAAATTAACATAAAGATTACAAGAATGAGTGAAAACCGTGTGGGAGTTGTGTATAAAGCATATTGTTTAGAGCAAAAATTTCAGGCAAATTGGCAATAATTTCTTAAATAAAGCATCACATATTGTGAAATCACCATTCCTGAATATGATTTGATTGTGATCAAATGCCATATTATCGTTATATCGGCTTGAGAATGAGTTTTTCACAATTCGTGGCGCGTAGCTGAGAAAGCTGAGCTAACTGTGATGGCGAGACGTTCGTTGGTCAGTATGAAGAGTCAGTCAGTCAGTCACCCACTGCCACTGGAACCAGACGGACATGCTACTGTAGCTTCTAGCTGGACACCAGACTCGTTTTAGCAGTAAGTATGCAACATTTGGTTATTGTAATGTCTGATTTATAAGATTTTAGGAACATTTCAGTACTAAATTCATATAAAACTCCCTGTAGAAACTGAACGTAGAACGGTGGATGATGAAACTTTAGTAGCGGTCATTATTTGATCATGGCTACCATCACCACTGTTATGTATTTAAAAATGACCGTGCGAATTTAACAAATAGATACATATCACGGTCATGGTCTAACCAAGTTAGTTAGACCATGATTGATGATCACGGTCACCTCAAAACATGGAATCCGTTAATTCAAAATTCGAATCTAGCTACCAACTCCTCATCCCACCCATCAGGTATCCCCCCGCCACACACACACATGGGTAATAAAGTAGGATAGTTTGCAACTTATCAATGTTGTTATATGTTAACTTGGTGCAGTCTAAGTATTTTCTGGTTGTCTTCATCCAGTTAAAGTATTCACATTTGATTCTTCTCAGGATTTCCTTTAATAATTGGTAGACAAACACTCTTCCAGTATGTCTTGTCTATAATGATTTTGTGGCAGCTTTTTGCTGTTATTGAGTAGGTCAGGTTTGCCAAGCTTTGTGCCTTCATAATCATGTTATTCTTCTGTTCCTTAAATAAATCCCCCTTGTCTGTTATTATAACACCTAGATACTTAATATTGTTAGTCACACGGATTCCCTCAATGTTCTCTGGTTTGTGTTCTGCGTTGTGTATGATTATTTAGCTTTTTTATTTATTTATTTCCATGCCATATTCCTTGCTTATTTCCATCAGTGTTTTGATGTTATCACAAGCTTCTTGTAACGCTATTATACGTCTCATGGAAAATGTTCATAAGCAGAAGAAGAAAAGTGCTTCCTCCATAATGGCTTGTGTTGTTGTTATGATCAGCTGATTACGCAAGATGAGTGGTTCTACTTGTGAGTGTGACCAGATTGCTAGTCGTATCGCCGTCAAGCCAGGGAAAACGGAAGTCATACCTAGTGTGACCGTAGCTTAAGGTGATGTTCATGCCTCTAGTAGTAAAACCCTTTCTCTTTTCCATTTCTTGAAGAATTAAATAAATGATGAGCTTAAAGATAGTTGTGGAACCTGTAGAGCCCTGTCTGATCCCATTTGCTACCTTAATTTCTGTGGTTAGGTCTTCAGTGATGCTGAGTTTTGTTATGTCATCTTGGTAGGTGTTAGCGAATGCAGTGATGATTAGTGGATGTATTTTGTATTTAATCAAGGCCTCTACTATTTTAGCTCTCTTCACTGAATCAAACGCCTTTGAGAAGTCAATAGATGTGATAATTAACGTTTTATTTTCCCTGTAACTCATTTCTACACAATATTGAAGTATAAAGATGTTGTCTTCTATTCTTGCTCCTGAAGTGAAACCAGCTTGTACTATTTTTTGTTCTGCATTAATCCTAAGATGGTCTTCAATTTTGTTTCAGATCACAGCCATGAATATTTTATATATGTAATTTGTTAGTGCAATTGGGCGGAGGTCCTTTGCTGTTGGTTTGGCTTTCTTGGGTATCATTATGATATGTGATCTTCTCCATTCTTGTGGTATGTTTCCAATTTCCAGTACATTATTTAAGCATCTTGTATATACATACATCGGTATATATATACATACATACATATTTAATATGTTTAAATGCCATTATCTTACTGTGAGTGCATATACACATGCATTAGGTTTTTTTTTTTTTTACATCCTTCGAACGAATAGATGCTACAGACTAGTAGATAATATAACTATAGGAATTAATCTATTAATTTATAAATTTAATTGTACTTCTGAATTATTCTTTTTTTTTTCGGATGTTTTTTTATTTTTATTTGTATAATTTTTTGTTCACTTGTAATATGCTAACATTCACATTTTATTTCAGGTTTTTTGGTTGTGACAACCATAAGGACACATTCCTGCAGATCCTTGTTGGTTTGGCCAGGAAGTTCCCAGAGTTTGAGGTGGCACAGCGCTGTAATGGGCACAATGTAATCACCAAGATTCTCCCCGTCGTGGGCGGCAACCTTTTCAATGGTTTTGGCTCCAACTTGTGCAGGGACACAAACTCTGATGTTCACGCCAAGTTGCCCTCCAAACGCCAGACCACCGGCGACTGTGTGAGGGATACTAAAGCCATGACCAAATGAAAAGGCAGAAGCTCCAGGGGCAGAAAAAATAGGTGATGGGGGAGATAATGACTGCGTCTTACAAGCCAGTGATTTGTCTCTCTCTTCAAAGGAGTTATACTTACTGCTACTGCAGACAGTGTTTTTTTTCTGTGCAACAAGGATATTTCTCCCCCTGCAAGACAGTAACTTGTGCTTTTCTTCAAGGGAGCTATACTTACTGCTACTGCAGACAGTGTTATTTTTCTGTGCAACAAAGATATTTTTCCACCTGCAAGACAGTGACTTGTGCTTTTTTTTTCAAGGGAGTTATACTTACTGCTACTGCAGACAGTTTTTTTTCTTCTGTGCAACAAATATATTTCTCCCCCTGCAAGACAGTGACTTGTGCTTTTCTGCAAGGGAGTTATACTTACTGCTACTGCAGACAGTGTTTTATTTTTCTGTGCAATAACGATATTTCTCTCCCTGCAAGACAGTGATTTGTGCTTTTTTTCAAGGGAGTTATACTTACTGCTACTGCACAGTGTTTTTTTTTTTTTTTTTTTCTGTGCAACAAAGATATTTCTCCCCTGTGTCTCTCTGGACGCAAGTACGCCAATTCTTTGAGAGTGAGGCCATCGTCAGGCGTGTCAACCTGGTGTGTCTTTCTCGATATACCTTGGAGGAGGTGGCAGAGGAGATGTAGACCACTAGGGAGCAGTTGGTCATGGAGGACACTCGGGTGGTTCAGATGTTGATTGGAGAGCTCTCTGACCTGGACCCTGAACCGCCAGAAGACCTGCTTGCGGTAGCTACATGGCACTTCTCGAGGTACCTGGGCAGGATGTCCTTGGGTGAAATTATTGCAAATATGGTGTTTTTATTGGTGTCTTAGGATTTAATAATTGTTGCCCACCGATGACGTATGTTGACTAATTTGTTTTTGTTGCTCATAAACATATTTTTCACATCACTCTGAGGTGCTTGCTTTTTGTTTGAGGTTTCTATGATGATTTTAAGTATTTTATTCAAATAAAACAAACAAAAAATCGCCTCAGCACCCATTTGCGAAAGACGCGATTTCGAGTGCACAGTCACGTATGGTGTATTCTATGGTATTGCATATTAATATAGACTACATGGGCTATGCATGTAAGTGTTTTCAGATTGAAATTCCAATATTCCTGGAAATTATTGCAAATTTTGTTTTTTTATTGGTGTCAGGATTGAATAATTGTCGCCCACCGATGATGTATGTTGACAAATTTGTTTTTGTTGCTCATAAATATATTCTTCACATCACTCTGAGGTGCTTGCTTTTTGTTTGAGGTTTCTATGATGATTTTAAGTATTTTATTCAAATAAAACAAAAAAAATCACCTCAGTACCCATTTGCGGAAGACTAATTTCGAGTGCACAGTCACGTATGGTGTATTCTATGGTATTGCATATTAATATAGACTACATGGGCTATGCATGTAAGTGTTTTCAGATTGAAATTCCAATATTCCTGGAATTTATTGCAAATTTTGTGTTTTTCTTGGTTTCTTAGGATTCAATAATTGTCGCCCACCGATGACGTATGTTGACTAATTTGTTTTTGTTGCTCATAAACATATTCTTTACATCACTCTGAAGTGTTTGCTTTTTATTTGAGGTTCCTATCTTAATTCTAAGTATTTTATTTGATTTTTCTAAAAATCTGCCGTAGGACCGGTTTGCAAAAGGCCAGATTTCGAGTGTCCAGTCAAGTATAGTGTAGTCTATGGTTAGGCTTATCATACTCCAGCTCTGGGAAGGTTATTCAAACAAAGCGGTGGAAATGTAATTATGAAAACCTTTACAAAATGCATCAGGTAATGCAAAAATATAACCCTGAATTCTCTAGAGCACTCTGGTGCAAAATAATACCTTTATTTGTATCAATATCGTCCGAGCAGTAGTTATGTAGATTTACCTTCACAATATTTAGAATGACAAGATCTACACAATGAAATATGTAAAAATTTGTTATTTGACTGATGTTGTTTTCCGTAATAAATTTCTATAGCTTGTCATTTGAGTAATTTTTAAATTGCGAAAGGGAAAATCCAGGAACGGGTAATTTGTCAAAATGGAGTACCAAAATTAGGTATTTCTTTACAACTGCTCCACCTCTTTATTATAAATATGAAGTCGTACATACATACTATACATAGTGTACTCAACACATCTGTGAAGGTTTCAGGTGGAGCTCACCATTATTTACCTCGCAAAACGTCTTTGAAGTTATTTTATGTTATGTTAAGTTATGTTGGTTATGTGATGTTAAGTTATGGTTAGGTTAAGGTTGTTAGGTTAGGTTACAGTTATGTTATGGTTAGGTTAAGTTAGATTAGGTTAGGTTCAGCTAGTTTTCGTTATATAAGATATCAAAACTTTATTACCCAAATACAGAAAGAAGACCAAAGGTTGAGAACCCTAACTATTGGGTTGTAAAACTTAAAAATATTTTATAACCGAAACTAACTGAACCGCACCTAACTTAACCTAACCTAACAACCTTAACCTAACCATAATTTATCATAACATAACCAAAATAACTTAACCTAACCAACATAACTTAACATAACATAACTTCAAAGACGTTTTGCGAGGTAAATATTGGTGACCGCCGCCTGAAACCTTCACAGATGTGTTGAGTACACTATGTAGGGAAAGAGAGAAAAAAGAAAGTGGAGCAGTAGTTGTAAAGAAACACCGTTGGTTAGGTTAAGTTATGGTTGTTAGGTTAAGTTACGGTTAGATTAAGTTAGGTTAGGTTCAGTTATTTAAGTTTTTACATTTTATTACCCAAATCCAGAAACAAATCTAGTTTGCAAACCCTAACTTTTGGGTAATAAAATGTAAAAATCTTATATAACCGAACCTAACCTAACTTATCCTAACCATAACATAACCGTAACCTAACCTAACAGCCTTAACCTAACCATAGCTTAACTTAACCTAACATAACTTCAAAGGCGTTTTGCGAGGTAAATAATGGTGAGCACCGCCTGAAACCTTCAAAGATACGTCGAGTACATTTTGTATAGTATGTATGTATGACTTCATATTTATAATAAAGAAGTGGTGCAGTAGTTGTAAAGAAATACTTAAAATTATTAGAATCACATCAAAATACAGAAGAAATGCTAAATTTCCATAAAAACTAACTTGAAAACGTCTTACTGCAAATTAATCAAATTATTCACTATTGCTCCACGAGGGTCAACTATCAACACAGGCACAACAAGTGGGCGCAACATACCTAGCACTTTATGAATGAAAACATCAATGTTGTTCACGTTGTTGTTGTTGTTAGACTTTCCAGTTCTGTTTAGTTGGCACAAGATCAGACTTCAGTTTCTCTAGTCTGCCAATGTTTTGATGACGTCATAGGGTCCCTTTAATACGAGTATAATCAATATACTAGTATATAAATAAGTTAATATATATGGATATGAATATATATATATATATATGAATATATATATATATATATATATATATATATATATACACATATATATATATATATATATATATATATATATATATATATATATATATGTATATTGTTACACACCCCCTTCTAGGCTCCTTCACTCAGTCTCACTCTAGGATCTTTTACAAGGATCTTATAAAAACATAAAAAGATAAGAATTCAGGAGACTGCATGAGGCCAGTTGATGACCTACAGGAGGCAGTTCCTTGTCCCTCACCCTTGGAATAATCCAATATTTTGCTATCCCACCTGTCATCCCTAGCCATACTCTCATCCAACTGTCTTTTAAAGCTACCTTTTGACTCAGTATTTACTACGTGTCTATCCAGCCAATTCCAATCGTTTACCACTGTTAGTGAACCGTCCTGAATCTTAGTTTTTCTAGTTTGTACCCATTTCCACGTGTCCTATCCTGACTACTAATTTCTAAAACCTGATCAATGTTTCCCTTATTAATTTCTTTTACCTATTTGAAACCCTCAATCATATTCCCTCTTGCCTTCCTTCTCTCTAGGGAGTGGAGATTAAGACGTTTTAATCTATCTTTGTAGGGATCCAGCTAGCGCTAAATACAACCTCAGAACTTCTATTTGTCACATACCTACCAAATAAATCCCAGTATCTTGTTAGCTATGATATACTGTTCCGTGGGGCGCAAGTCACTGCTTATTTGAACTCCCAAGTCCTTCACATTATATGACCTTCCTAAGGTAGTGTCATTTAATGTGTAGTCTACAGGACTATTACCTTTACCTACGCTCATCATGCTACACATGTTAACATTAAACTGACATTTCTCTGACCACTCGTACAGTCTATTTAGATCATCCTGCAGCATCCTAGCATCATCTATATTCTTTACCGGTCTTCCTATCTTTGTGTCATCGGCAGATTTATTGATATCCCTGTTTATTCCTGTGTCTAAGTCATTTATATAGATTGTGAATAACAATGGTCCTAGTACTGATTCCTGTGGAATCCCACTAGTGACTGTACTGGCTCTAATTCCCTATCCGACTCTTCCTGGGAAAATACGGACAAGAAGTATTTATTTAATTCCTTACTAATTTCCTTGCCATTTTTTTTTTATCAAGCTGCCATCCATTCCTTTAAGAGGTCCTATTCTTTCCTTTGCTTTAGCCTTGATTCTTCTGGGTATCCCTAGCTATCCTAATCTCATAATTCTTCTTTGCGGTCCTAATATCCTTTTTAACCTTCCTAGCTAATTCATTATACTGCCCTACTATCTGTACTTCTCCCCTTTCACTTCTCCTATTTCCCTTCTAATGCGGCCATTCATATATTTTGAATAATTTCTATTTGACCTAATTCTCCTCTTTGGTATATACTTTTTGCTTACCTAGTGATAACTGTGATGCCACAAGTTCATCTCACCTAGGCCTTACTGAATGTGCCTTCGTTTTATTATTGTTCTGAGATTAACACATATTCCCAAGGTGATACTTCGTTATAAATGTTTTTACTCACATATCATTTATAATTTTTATATTGTATATTGATATTATTGTCTTATATTGGAATTGCCCCCAAATCTTCAAGTTTTGTACAGTCATCCCCCTCAAGTCAGTTTTCTATGGAAAGAAATTAGAATCATATTATATTCAAACCATTAATATTCATTAACTCGTAAAACTGCACTCCATAGCTTAATATAATTAACCTACTTAGCTATCTTCTCACAACACTTTGTTAAGAAATACGTGATATTGCATCATGTTGTGTAAGCATCATGTTCTCGCCTGTTCACATTCGAGTCCGCCTGTCTACGTGATAAAAGTCACGTAAACCAATCGCCCCCATATATTAATCCAAAAATCAGATTCAATAGATCTCAAGATGATACTTGTTCCGCGTCAAAATTAATTTCCTATAAGCTGATAATAATTTTAGTTCTCAATAATCACTCAGTAAAAAGATTAATGGAGGAATATTTTCGAAAAAAAAAAAACCCTCCCTCCATTCCCAGTGAGAGCGTCACCCCAGTCAGCGGACGCTCACCCTTGCTCCTGCTTACAGGTTAGTAAACAATGCTCCTGTAAATCTCTTAATATTTGTGAAATCCAGTGCCTCTCAACATTCTTATATAGCCCATAATCTTCCCCATTAGCCTGGTAATTCATGTAAACCTCTTTTGAGATCTATTATAAGGGGATGATCGTAATTTCCTCCCTTTTTAAGGAAGGACAAGTAACTCAAAAACCGCATGGCCCCTTTTCCCTCCCATTATAATATTCCATTGTGTCCCATATATCTTTTTTATTGTAAGTTTTCATGTTATAGTGACTATGTATTAATTTCTGAGTTTGAGGGAAGTGAATTATTCCAAGAGTGGACGCTCATCCTTGCTCCTGCTTACAGGGAAATATGGAGTGCCTCCACGACACCATGCACCCATTCCTTGTTTCCTTTCTTTTCTTTTAGTGAAATGTACGGCTAGAAAGCCAAGGCCAAATCTCAGTGTTATGCCTTAGTAAAAAGAATAAACCATGTGTCACGTAGGACGGTCTGATAGACCCAGCCAATATACTCAGGAGTAGGAATCCCGTGATAATCCTCAGTGTTGTTAAGAGGAAGTATCTCAATATGTAATTCTGAAGCCAAATCATGTAACCAGGAATTAATGACTTCACCCTAGTTCAGGAAAATAAGGAAAGAAGGTTATTTAACTACTCTCAGGCCCCGTTACCAAATTTATAACATTTATAGGGTGAATTATTCAGGGAAGGGAGTCAAGAGTATAATCTTGTAATAAATGGGAAGAGTTGATATCTCGGGATGAGATAAGGTAATACCAACTCTGTGTATATGTTCTTCTTATGGTGTTTATCTCTGTTATGAGCAATTAAGTCTTCTGATACTTTAGTTATGCTATGGTGTAAAAATTAAATGTCCAGCCTGATATCCAAAGTATACAGTAAATAAATAATTCTAGTTAAATCCAAAGTAGTGATTTCGTTGTATAATAACCCCTCCGATGGTGTGGTAAGGTAAGTGTAGGAAAGTGCTCAACACTATTGAAAAGGATATGAAACAGATCCACGTTCCCATGTGCCTTAGCATAGACTACACCATACTTGACTGGACGCTCGAAATCGAACCTTTTGCAAACTGGTCCTACGGCAGATTTTTAGAAAAATCAAATAAAATACTTAGAATTAAGATAGGAACCTCAAATAAAAAGCAAACACTTCAGAGTGATGTAAAGAATATGTTTATGAGCAACAAAAACAAATTAGTCAACATACGTCATCGGTGGGCGACAATTATTGAATCCTAAGAAACCAAGAAAAACACAAAATTTGCAATAATTTCCAGGAATATTGGAATTTCAATCTGAAAACACTTACATGCATAGCCCATGTAGTCTATATTAATATGCAATACCATAGAATACACCATACGTGACTGTGCACTCGAAATCGCGTCTTTCGCAAATGGGTGCTGAGGCGATTTTTTGTTTGTTTTATTTGAATAAAATACTTGAAATCATCATAGAAACCTCAAACAAAAAGCAAGCACCTCAGAGTGATGTGAAAAATATGTTTATGAGCAACAAAAACAAATTAGTCAACATACGTCATCGGTGGGCGACAATTATTCAATCCTAAGACACCAATAAAAACACCATATTTGCAATAATTTCACCCAAGGACATCCTGCCCAGGTACCCCGAGAAGTGCCATGTAGCTACCGCAAGCAGGTCTTCTGGCGGTTCAGGGTCCAGGTCAGAGAGCTCTCCAATCAACATCTGAACCACCCGAGTGTCCTCCATGACCAACTGCTCCCTGGTGGTCTACATCTCCTCTGCCACCTCCTCCAAGGTGTATCGAGAAAGACACACCAGGTTGACACGCCTGACGATGGCCTCACTCTCAAAGAATTGGCGTACTTGCGTCCAGAGAGACACAGGGGAGAAATATCTTTGTTGCACAGAAAAAAGAAAGAAAAAAAACACTGTCTGCAGTAGCAGTAAGTATAACTCCCTTGAAAAAAAGCACAAATCACTGTCTTGCAGGGAGAGAAATATCGTTATTGCACAGAAAAATAAAACACTGTCTGCAGTAGCAGTAAGTATAACTCCCTTGCAGAAAAGTACAAGTCACTGTCTTGCAGGGGGAGAAATATATTTGTTGCACAGAAAAAAAAAACTGTCTGCAGTAGCAGTAAGTATAACTCCCTCGAAAAAAAAAGCACAAGTCACTGTCTTGCAGGTGGAAAAATATCTTTGTTGCACAGAAAAATAACACTGTCTGCAGTAGCAGTAAGTATAGCTCCCTTGAAGAAAAGCACAAGTCACTGTCTTGCAGGGGGAGAAATATCTTTGTTGCACAGAAAAAAAACACTGTCTGCAGTAGCAGTAAGTATAACTCCTTTGAAGAGAGAGACAAATCACTGGCTTGTAAGACGCAGTCATTATCTCCCCCATCACCTATTTTTTCTGGAGCTTCTGCCTTTTCATTTGGTCATGGCTTCTAGTATCCCTCACACAGTCGCCGGTGGCCTGGCGTTTGGAGGGCAACTTGGCGTGAACATCAGAGTTTGTGTCCCTGCACAAGTTGGAGCCAAAACTATTGAAAAGGTTGCCGCCCACGACGGGGAGAATCTTGGTGATTACATTGTGCCCATTACAGCACTGTGCCACCTCAAACTCTGGGAACTTCCTGGCCAAACCAACAAGGATCTGCAGGAATGTGTCCTTATGTTTATCACAACCCAAAAAACCTGAAATAAAATTTGAATGTTAGCACATTACAAGTGAACAAAAAATTATACAAATAAAAAAAAAAACATCCGAAATAAAAAGAATAATTCAGAAGTGCAATTAAATTTATAAATTAGTAGATTAATTCCTATAGTTATATTACCTACTAGTCTGTAGCATCCATTCGTTCGAAAAATGTAAAACAAAATAAAAAACCTAATGCATGTGTGTATGCACTGACACAGCAAGATAATGGCATTTAAACATATCAAATATGTATGTATGTATGTACCGATGCTGTTTACCCCATCGAAGGAAAAAAAAAAATGATACTGTAATATAAATAAACTTGACTTACTTATTCCTTCTCTCCTTGTTGTTGATTAGGGAGTCCCAGACACTCTAGGCAAACCAAGTAATTTGGCACAAAGTTGGTGAAGGGTAATGTAGGCCTTCTTCCTCACCGTCTAGTGTTCCCCTGTTCAGCAGGTGTGTCAACGTATGGAACTTCTCGGGGTCCCAGCCCTCAAAGGTGGGCTGGTACTTTTCCTTGCTATCCCAGAAGAGCTCCTCCTGGCAGGGAACACATGGATATGGCAGTGTCAGTGGAAAAAAGAAATCATGCCCATGACCACACCAGTTATATCAGAAACAGAGGTCAACTCAGTTATACAAAATCTAAAAAATAAGAAAGCTCCAAGACCTAACACATGTAAACCAGAATTTTATAAAGCCTTATTATATAAAAAGTTAATGTATGAAAACAATAACAAGATGCTTAAATAATGTACTAAAAAGTGGAAACATACCACAAGAATGGAGAAGATCACATACCATAATGATACCCAAGAAAGCCAAACCAACAGCAAAGGACCTCCGACCAATTGCACTAACAAATTACATATATAAAATATTCATGGCTGTGATCTGAAACAAAATTGAAGACCATCTTAGGATTAATGAAGAACAAAAAATAGTACAAGCTGGTTTCACTTCAGGAGCAAGAATAGAAGACAACATCTTTATACTTCAATATTGTGTAGAAATGAGTTACAGGGAAAATAAAACGTTAATTATCACACCTATTGACTTCTCAAAGGCGTTTGATTCAGTGAAGAGAGCTAAAATAGTAGAGGCCTTGATTAAATACAAAATACATCCACTAATCATCACTGCATTCGCTAACACCTACCAAGATGACATAACAAAACTCAGCATCACTGAAGACTTAACCGCAGAAATGAAGGTAGCAAATGGGATCAGACAGGGCTCTACAGGTTCCACAACTATCTTTAAACTCATAATTTATTTAATTCTTCAAGAAATGGAAAAGAGAAAGGGTTTTACTACTAGAGGCATGAACATCACCTTAAGCTACGGTTACAGTAGGTATGACTTCCGTTTTCCCTGGCTTGACGGCGATACGACTAGCAATCTCTGGTCACACTCACAAGTAGAACCACTCGCCTTGCGGAATCAGCTGATCATAACAACAACACAAGCCGTTATGGAGGAAGCACTTTTCTTCTTCTGCTTATGAACATTTTCCATGAGACTTATAATAGCGTTACAAGAAGCTTGTGATAACATCAAAACACTGATGGAAATAAGCAAGGAATATGGCATGGAAATAAATAAATAAAAAAGCTAAATAATCATACACAACGCAGAACACAAACCAGAGAACATTGAGGGAATCCGTGTGACTAACAATATTAAGTATCTAGGTGTTATAATAACAGACAAAAAGGATATATTTAAGGAACAGAAGAATAACATGATTATGAAGGCACAAAGCTTGGCAAACCTGACCTACTCAATAACAGCAAAAAGCTGCCACAAAATCATTATAGACAAGACATACTGGAAGAGTGTTTGTCTACCAATTATTAAAGGAAATCCTGAGAAGAATCAAATGTGAATACTTTAACTGGATGAAGACAACCAGAAAATACTTAGACTGCACCAAGTTAACATATAACAACATTGATAAGTTGCAAACTATCCTACTTTATTACCCATGTGTGTGTGTGGTGGGGGAGGGGGATGCCTGGTGGGTGGGATGAGGAGTAGGTAGCTAGATTCGAATTTTGAATTAACGGATTCCATTTCTTTTGAGGTGACCGTGGTCATCAATCATGGTCTAACTAACTTGGTTAGACCATGACCGTGATATGTATCTATTTGTTAAATTCGCACGGTCATTTTTAAATACATAACAGTGGTGATGGTAGCCATGATCAAATAATGACTGCTACTAAAGTTTCATCATCCACCGTTCTACGTTCAATTTCTATAGGGAGTTTTATATGAATTTAGTACTGAAATGTTCCTAAAATCCTATAAATCAGACATTACAATAACCAAATGTTGCATACTTACTGCTAAAACGAGTTCGGTGTCCAGCTAGTAGCTACAGTAGCACGTCCGTCTGGTTCCAGTGGCAGTGGATGACTGACTCTTCATACTGACCAACGAACGTCTCGCCATCACAGTCAGCTCAGCTTTCTCAGCTACGCGCCACGAATTGTTGTTAAAAATTCATTCCCAAGCCGATATAATGATAATATGACATTTGATCACAATCAAATCATATTCAGGATTGGTGATTTCACAATATGTGATGCTTTATTTAAGAAATTGTTGCCAATTTGCCTGAAATTTTTGCTATAAACAATATGCTTTATACACAACTCCCACACGATTTTCACTCATTCTTGTAATCTTTATGTTAATTTCCTATTTGCAAAAGTTGTAAAATCGTTTTTTAGGTTCAGCAATGGTTCAGCAATCATTACTGATTGTAAAGACATGAAATACAATGTCCTAAGTAGAATATGAACTGATAAATGAAGTATTATCTGTCATCACTCATAGCAGCGGAATCAATAGGACCAAAATGTAATATCGTCTGTCAGCGATTGTCGCGAGTGTCCAGTCAAGTATGGTGTAGTCTATGGCCTTAGTAAAACTCAGTCCACTCTACCAGCTAGATAAATTGTTAAGTTAATTCCCCTTTTGGTCACCTATATTTCCCTAGTCATAATTATTTTCTCTTTCGAGTATATTAACCTCCCTTAAGGAAGTAATTAAATTCCCTGAGAATCCTCTAGTTCTCATTAAACTTTTAGGGGTGGTGGCAGCTTTTCTTTCTGTTTATATACAGGGAAATAAACAACATCAGTGACCATTAATAAATCTTAAAGTTAACCAAAGTAAATAATTTGATAATTGCCATAATAGTTCCCCCTTTAAAAGTTAAACAAATGTCAGGGCACCACACTGGTGGTCCTTCAGCAGTGAAAGTAAAAGAAATTAAATAATAAGAAAGTTTAAAGTTAATAATAACAAATTAAATACGTTCCCCCCCCCGGGCACCACATAACAAAAGAGGCAAGGGAACCTAGGGCTCGCAAGAGATGCCTCTTTTCGTTACATTTTGAACGTGCCGGTTGAAACGGTTTTTAAAAGTATTGATACTCCTGCTGTTAATGACCTCTTCTGGTAGACTGTTCCACTCATTAATAATTCTTGATGAAAAGAACATGTTCCTTTTCGTGGTGCGGAGTCTGGGTTTCTCGAGTTTAAGGCGGTGTCCCCTGGTGTCCGGCCTAGCTTCATCGGTGTTCAATTTGAGGAAGCCTTCCTGGCCCTCCACTCTGTCAAAACCCTTTAGGATCTTGAAGGTCTATTCTATCACCTCTTCTGCGTCTTGCCTCTAAGGTGGTGAGACCCAGGCTGGATAATCGATCTTCGTAGGAGAGGTGTGTGTGAGGGAATAAGCTTAGTGGCTCTTCTTTGTACACTCTCCAGTACGTTAATGTCTCTCCTGGTGTAAAGGGATCAGGCTTGAACAGCAAATTCCAGCCGAGGACTTACCATTGATGTGTATAAAGGGAGCAACACCTCTTTTTCTAGGCAGGTGAAGGTCTTTTTAATCCTCCCCAGCACATAGTTGGTAGATGTTGCTGCCTGTGCTACCTGGGCAGTGGGCTTCAGGTCTGGGATTACCAGGACTCCAAGGTCTTTTTCTTTATGTGACTCAGTTAAGTTGGTGGAGCCAAAGTAGTACTGGCGGCCAGTATTGGTTCTGCCTATGTGCATCACTTTACACTTCTCTTCGTTGAACTGCAGTAGCAACCTATTACTCCATTCGTGGAGCTTGTCCAGTTTCTTTTGCAGGATGGTTCTGTCGTTGGGCTCCTTGATCCTCCTGTACAGTTTGGCGCCATCAGCAAACATCTTTCCACTGGACTGGACTTCATCGAGAAGGTCGTTTACGAAGATTAGGAACAGAGTTGGTCCAAGTACGCTGCCCTGTGGGACACCACTCCACACTCGCCTCCAGATTGAAAAAAAGTTCCTCTGATTGAGCACAACCTCTGTTCCTTGTCTTTCAGAAAGTTTTTGATCCACAGCCCCACTTATTCTTCACTTCCGGCCTGTTTGAGTTTGGCCAGAAGCCGTTTGTGGGCAATGTGTCAAAGGCCTTTCTGCAGTCTAAGTACACTGCATCCACACAGTCTCCTTCATCGAGAGCATCTTCCAGGTCCAAAAAGTACTCAAGAAATTGGGTCAAACATGACATTTCAGACCTGAAGCCATTCTGGTGGTTAGTTAAGATGTTGTTTTTCTCTAGTATAGGTGATTCACTATATTTTTTCTAATGATTTTTTCCATGATCTTACATGGCACTGATGTTAGGCTTACTGGACTATAGTTTAATGGGTTAGCTCGGCTTTCCTTTTTAAAAATGGGTGTAACATTGGCCCTTGTCCAGTCTTTTGGTACTTGGCCAGTCCTGAGTGATTCTCTGAATATTAGAGTGAGGGGCTTGCATACTGATGCTGCACAGTTCTTTAAGATAACTGGGTGGACGCCTTCTGACCCAGGGACAGATGGCACTTTCAAGTTCATGATATGCTCCTTTACATCATCTTCTGTCACTGCACAAGTTGTGAGTTTCACTCCATTAAACTCTTTGGTGGTTGGTATTGGCTGGTTGTCATCCCTCACAAACACTTTTTTTAAATCCTTATTTAAGAATTCACAGGTCTCAGGCAGGGAGGCAGTGAGTGTGCCGTCCTCTTCTCTCAGTGCCATCACCTCCTCCTTTATAGTAGTCTTGCTCCTGATGTATGCATGGAAGGTTCTAGGGTTCACCTTGGACTCGCTGGCAAGACTAAGTTGTAACGATCCTCACCCCATTGAGCGTCGTCATTACGGGGGGAGGTGTAACGACCCTCACCCTATTGAGCGGTCGAACGGAACCGAACCACCTACAACAGTGATCGAGTGACACACCGTTCGAGACTTCGACGCCTGAATCCCGAACCAAGCTAGGCTTCACATCAGCCTATAAATAGAACCCCGGCGCAAGTCGCAAGGGAGTCTCGCTCCACCGCAGCGCTTCCCTTCCCGAGGACTTCTCCAGGCTGGCGCACTGCTCTCTGACGGTAACAAAGGAGTAAGATATTATGGAGGAAGGATTTCCTTTGTATTAATGTTATTAAGGAGTTAAGTCTTGTAATCCATAACTTGTCAATTTAGTATTTTTCCCTATAAGTTATTAAATGTAAGTGTTGATTTAAGTTATATATTGGTTTATTTTATTACCGGTAAGCTCATCCCCTTCTAATCGGTAACATAGCAAGTGGGGGCCTGTCCGGGAGTTCATCCTTATTAACATAACGTAATTAATGTAAATTAGCTACCATCCTCCATTTATCTTCCTCCTTATGTGAACTTAGACCTACTAGTTTTCTTATGTCTAAAGTGGCCATTTAGATGTATTTAGATTGGTAGGTTAGGAGTTAGGATTGTGTGTCGTCTGTGAATAACCCTAATTAAGCCCTTATTCCCATCAACTGTGACGAGATTCCCTGTCTTTCTTCCCAAACTTTAAGTTCACAACCAATATTTTATACTACCCATAACGTGACCCTTCTTTAAAACTTTTCCAGCCAGTTATTAATGGAAAAGTAACATATTCAAGACATTCTATGCTTTAGTGTGGGACTGTTGCATTCTTGAGTATCTGGTGACTCGTTATTGCGGTTAAGTATCTGAAACCGATTAGTGCTTGTCAATTTCTGCCTTGTAATAGTTTAACGGGAAGTAAATTATTGCACAATCAGAAAACTTTAGCAGTTAACCAATCTGTTTCCTGGTTACTACCGGCCTGTCCACTAGTTGTTATCCACCTGTTTTCCGGTTAAGGCTAGTGATCCTTTTGATATGTAACTTATCAATTTCTCGTTAATGCTATCATCTGTATGTGATACCACAAGTTGATCTCACGTAGGTCTTACTGAATATATCTTTGTTTTTATTATTGTTCTGAGATTGACACAGAATCTAACTTGGTGTAGCCCCAAGAAAATATTGATATACCCTAAGGTTTATATTCCCAAGGTCATACTTTTTCAAGTAAATGTTTTTACTCACATCATCTATACTTTTTGTATTATGTAGTTATATAATTATCTTATGTTGGAATTGCCCCCAAATATTCAAGTTTCGTATAGTCATCCCCCATCTCTCAAGTCAGTTTTCTATGGAAAGAAATGAAACTCCTATACTAAAGCCATTAATATTAATTTACCTGTAAAACTACCCTCTATAGTCTAAAATAATTAACTTAATTAGCTATCTTCTCACAAGCCTTTATTAAGAAATATGTGATATGTCCTAATGTGATGCAATAATCACGTGTTCCCGCCTGTCCACATTCGAGTTAGCAAGTAATCAAATTGCTCCCATATATTATGCCAAAAATAAAATTCATTAGATTTCAAAATGATACTTGTTCCACATCAAAATTAATTTTATATAAGCTAGTAATAATTTAATATCTCAATAATCAACTAGTAAAAAAATCAAAGGTGGAAAATTCTCGAAAACCCCCCTCCCCTTTCTTTTCTGTTCCCGCCTTTTTCCCTGTGATAGCGTCAGACGCTACCCAACTCTTGCTGTGTCAACAGGTTAGTGAATTACCCTCCCGTCAAAATTGTACGGGACACCTGTGCCGCTTAGTTCGTCATTAGACAAATCTGTCCTGCCCAGCTGCCCAATATCTCTAACAACTACACCGGTGAAATGGTGTATCTGAAGGACTTCCATGATCCTTTTCCCGTACATCTTGCCAGGGTGGAGTTGAGGTGTGGTTTGGTCCAAGGGGCTGTTAAGATAGGAGTAAGTAAACAACAGTTACCCGTTCCAGATGCTGACTTAATTCTTGGTAACGATCTTGCAGGAAGTTTAGTGCATCCACCATTAATTATATGTAAGTCACCCTTGCTCGAGAGTCCAACTGATGACCTTGAACAAGCCCAACCAGGACTACTCCCTAGCTGTGCCATCACTAGGTCTCAATCTAAAGCTGGTAAAATTACTGAGCCTACCCTTGTTCCCCAAAGTATCATTCCAACTATTTTCACTGAACAAAGCCTCAAAGAAGCACAGCAAAGTGACCCTTCCCTAACGCAGCTGTGTGCTAAAGCCATTCCTAAGGATAACATACTTCACCCCCCTTCCTACTACCATCAGAACGGAGTCCTTATGAGGATGTATAAACCATCCCAATTAGGAGATGATGACACGTGGGCTGAATATCATCAAGTGGTTCTCCCTCAAATCTTAAGACACCCAATAATGGAGGTTGCCCATGCTGGATTGGCAGGGCACTTGGGCATAAATAAAACCTATTCCCGTCTACTGGCGGAATTCTTTTGGCCAGGAATGAAAAAAGATGTCACCAATTATGTAAATTCTTGTCACACCTGTCAAGTAGTAGGGAAACCTAATGAAGTAATACCCCCTTATCCATTTCAGCCCATTAAAGTACCATCTGAACCATTTCAAAAGATCTTGATTGACATAGTGGGACCTCTTCCTAAGACCAAGAAGGGCAATCAGTATATACTCACCACTCTGTGCCCTACCACAAGATATCCTGATGCTTTCCCCTTGAAAAACATTTCAGCTAAAAAAATAGCCAATACTTTGACCCATATGTTCACCACTTTTGGTATTCCTTAAGAAATTCAGTCTGACAGAGGCTCTAACTTTACCAGTGAACTATTCACTCAAGTACTACAACATTTAGGTATTAAACAAAACTTGTCAACAGCATACCATCCCCAGTCTCAGGGCGCTCTCGAGAGACAACATCAAACCATCAAGGCCATGATACGTAAGTTTTGCCTGGAGGAGGATCAGGAATGGGATGAGGGACTACCCTACCTTCTTTTCGCCCTTCGTGAAACACCGTCAGGTTCTCTAGGTGTTTCTCCATTGAGCTTCTCTATGGGAGGAAGGTAAGGGGGCCTCTTAAAGTAATCAAGGATCATCTTATAACTTCACCCACCAGTAAACTGATAACTGTACAAAAGTACATCAATTCCCTTCAGGAAAGATTAACGAAAGTACGAGCCTTTGCCAGTAAAAACTTAACCCATGCTCAGTCAGTTATGAAGGCACGTTACGACTGTTCAGCCAAGATCAGGGAATTTAAAGAGGATGACTTAGTTTTAGCTTATATCTCCATTACTGGCTCTCCTCTGCAAGCTAAATACCATGGCCCATACCGAGTTCAGAAAAAATTGTCAGACTTCAACTATATAATTGAGACTCCAGATCGCCGCAAGGCTACCCAGCATGTTCACATAAACTTAATAAAGCCCTATAAGCACCGGAATTTGCCAGACAACCACCAGAGACCAATGTCAACATTAAATATAATCCACTCTGATTTCTCTGTACCTGTGGCAGAGAACGCCGGTGTTCCACCAACAGTCGAGGAACCTGAGTTGACACAGATAATTCCCCCTCCTCCTGTAACGAATTCCCAGATTATGGATGATCTTTCCCATTATCTCCAGCACCTGACTTACTCTCAGCAAGAGAAACTGACACCCGTTCTCCAAAAATATAGTATTGTATTCACAGATACTCCTGGCCGCTGTCAGTCTGTAACCCATTCAATCCAGTTGCATCCTGGAACCTTGCCCATCAAGCAGCACTACTACCGATTGCACCCACAGAAGAAGGCGCAGATGCAGAAGGAGGTCGACTACCTTCTGGACCACGGCTTGACAGTCCCCAGTCAGTCTTCATGGGTCTCACCATGTCTACTAGTGCCCAAGGAGGACGGTCAACAACGACTCTGCACCGACTACCGCAGGGTGAACTCTGTTACGATCCCAGACGCCTATCCACTTCCACGGGTAGACGATCTAATTGATGAGGTGGGAAATTCACAATATTTAACCAAAATTGACCTCTTGAGAGGTTATTACCAAATCGGTCTGTCAGTGGAGGCTCAACAAATTTCAGCTTTCATCACTCCCTTTGGACTGTATCAATCAATACACGGTGATGCTGTTTGTTCTGAGAAACAGTCCTGCAACTTTTCAAAGGGCCATGAATGACATTTTGCAGGGATTAGAGGGAGTTTCAGTCTACTTGGATGATATACTAATTTGTTCTCCCAACTGCCAGCATCACCTCCAACAAACCTCGAAGGTGCTGTCCTCCCGGCTGCAGGAGGCTAACCTTACGGTGAAGCTGACCAAGACCACCTTTGTCCAGGCCAAGATCAACTACTTAGGACACGAGGTTGGCCTGGGAGTCGTCCGTACCAAGGAAGCTAACGTCGCCGCCATCCTGCAGTAACCGGCACCCACCACCCGGAAAGCCCTGATGCGCTTCCTGGGTATGGCTGGATATTACCGTCGGTTCTGCCCAAACTTTGCTAAGGCAGCCGCACCTCTTACCAGGATGACCAGCGGGGCGGTGACCTTCAAGTGGACTGACGACTGCCAGAAGACCTTCGATCAACTGAAGACCTTCCTTACAAACGACTCTGTGCTACGTTCCCCCGACTTCAGTCTGCCATTCATCCTCCATACGAACGCCAGTGGAGAAGCTGTGGGGGCAGCATTACTACAGGAGAAGGAGGGCGTCTTACACCCTGTAGCCTATCATTCCGCCAAGCTGAACATCCATCAACAACGATACTCAACTATTGAAAAGGAGCTACTCGCCATCATCTCATCTATCTGGCAATTCGAATGCTACCTCTCGCCCAACCCCGCTCCACGGCAGGTCTTCACCGACCACAACCCTCTCACTTTCCTGGATCGCAACAAGTTCTCCAACCAACGCCTGCTACGTTGGTCTCTGTATCTCCAACCCTACCACATTCAGGTCCATCACATCAAGGGATCCGATAATCTCATCGCAGATGCCCTCAGCCGTGTCTCCACAGCTGCCACGATACCACCTCTTCAATAAGGTATCGTCTTTAGGGGGGAGATGTAACGACCCTCACCCCATTGAGCATCGTCACTACGGGGGGAGGTGTAACGACCCTCACCCTATTGAGCGGTCGAACGGAACCGAACCACCTACAACAGCGATCGAGTGACACACCGTTCGAGACTTCGACGCCTGAATCCCGAACCAAGCCGGGCTTCACACCAGCCTATAAATAGAACCCAGGCGCAAGTCACAAGGGAGTCTCGCTCCACCGGTTGTAAGCAGCGCTTCCCTTCCCGAGGACTTCTCCAGGCTGGCGCACTCCTCTCTGACGGTAACAAAGGAGTAGGATATTATGGAGGAAGGATTTCCTTTGCATTAATGTAATTAAGGGGTTAAGTCTTGTAATCCATAACTTGTTAATTTAGTATTTTTCTCTTATTATAACCTGGGATATTATTGTTAAGTTATTAAATGTAAGTGTTGATTTAAGTTATATATTGGTTTATTTTATAACCTTAAGGGTGCTTGTTACCGGTAAGCTCATCCCCTTCTAATCGGTAACATAGCAAAATTCAAAGGAGTGCCTTGCCTTACGGACAGCGTTGTTGTGCAGTATGCCGTATAGCTGCCTCTTGACCTTCTTCTCCTGTACCTGCTCCATGCTTCTTCTTTTCTACTGATCATATTTAAGACACTCGTTGTCTTCCAGTTGGGTTTAGGTCGTCCTCCATTGAAGGTTGTTGGCACAAAGGGGACGCATGTTTGCACCACACTGTTGTAGTGCCTTAGGAAAGTTGACCAAGCTTCTTCCACTGATTTCTGTGATAGCTCCTTTTCCCACTGGACGGAGTTAAACAAATGAGATGCTATTTCATAGTCTCCTTTGTGATAGTTCCTTTATGAAATGTGGGTATCACTAGTTCCTCTGTCCACGTGCATTTGAAAAACTAAGGTACTATGGTCACTTCGCCCGATAGAAGATTTATACTGAATATCTTCTGTGTCTAAAAAATCTTTGGTGAGTATGAGATCAAGTATTGAAGGTTCATCCTTCCCTCGAGCTCTTGTGAAGTCCTTGGCGTGTTGGAGAAGAAATGCTTCTTGACTTACTAGCCCTAGACTCCTTTGCCTCTTTTGTTATCACTAGGTAAGCAATCACTAGGTAAATAGGATTCTAAAATTTTTGCAGGTTTGCTTATTGCACTGCCTTCGACAACATTGGATTCCCAAAAAATTTCTCTAAAATAAAAATTGCCACATATGAGTACTTGTCCTCTATGGGAATTGCTTATCTTCAGAATGGATTGTCTCATTATTTCATTGTAATCAATAGGTGAGTTTGGAGGGCGGTATATTCATCGTACTAATAGTTTTTGTTCACCAAACCTTATTTGAAAGGCAACAGTCTCAATGTTGTTCCATAAGATAGACACATTTAGAGGTATCGCATGTGTTGAAGAGTTATATATTATAGGTATTACAGAAACTTGGTTAGATATTGCAGCCAAACATTTCTTAACTGAAGTAGAAATAGTTGGGTATACTTTTTTCATAAGGATAGGGAAGGTAGGAGAGGGGAAGGTGTAGCAATGTACGTTAGAAACACATTGAATAGCTATGTCAATACCACAATAAAAACATATAGGAATATGGAATCATTATAGATTGACATTATTATAGGAGGGAAAAAGTTTGTTGTAGGGATTATATATAGTCCTCCGGATTAAGACGAAGCAGCTAGTGCACCCCTGATGCAAGAGCTTACAAGGGCATCTAGGTATAATAATGTGTGCATTATGGAGGACTTTAATTATAGGAAAATAGACTGGGATAGTATAACAGGAGACGGGAGCTCGGAGGAATTCCTAAATGTTGTCCAGGATGGTTTTTTCATACAACTTGTAAGGGAGCCAACGAGACTGGGAAATATTTTAGATCTGATCTTCACGAATAATGAAATTTTGGTCAGTCAGGTTGAGATGGGGACTATATTTGATGTTAGTGACCACCATGAAATTAGATTCAAGATTAATGCAAAGAGGGAGGTAGTGTTGTGCCTGAACACTGCGCTTACTCACAGTGCAAGCTGAGGTCGCTGCCACCACCCTGCAGATTGCAATTTAATGCAACCAGCAAGGAACTTAACTACTGGTAGTGTGCCGAATAACCGACACCGATGAACCGCAAAAACCTTAAATAAAAATTAAGTAGAGGAGAAAGAGGAAAATAAAATAAAAGAGGTATGTAAAAAGCTAGTGCATGCGTCTACGTTACCCAACAGCGAAACGTATCCTCGGTAGAACCGCTAAACTGGTCACCACGGAGGAGGCCTTCGTCAGGAGGTGGTGGAGGTGAAGGCGGCGGGGGTGATGAGGGACGGGGTGGTGGTTGACGCCTGGCAGAGGCATGTAGAAGATGACGCCTGGGAGAAGACGTGTGGGTGATGGCTAAGCAGAAGGCGGCGGGAGACGAACACAGCAGCACCAGCCGGAGACAGTAGATAGATGATCCGAGGTGATGGACACGCCCCAGAGAGCGAGTGAACGAGTGAGAGAGTGGTGAGACTGGAGTGATGAATGCTCGTTTTGACTACTGCACTGCAGAAGGCGACGACGGAGAAACACCGCTGCCATCATTTGTTGTGCCTGAACACTGCGCTTACTCACAGTGCAAGCTGAAGTCGCTGCCACCACCCTGCAGATTGCAATTTAATGCAACCAGCAAGGAACTTAACTTCTGGTAGTGCGTCGAAGACAGGCGAGTGGATCCATTCTCCTTTGTCGTCGCGTTCTCACAATCGTTGCAGGATGGCAGTTAAAGGTGTGTGCATGTTCATTGCAATAGCTCACTCACTCGCCTCAAACTCTCACTCACTCTGGTTAAGTAGTGAACTTGTATCGCTACATGTTTATTTAAGAACATAAGAACATAAGAAATGAGTAGACTGCAAGAGGCCAGTTAATGACCTACACGAGGCAGTTCCTTATCCCCCACCCTTGGAATAATCCAATATTTAGCCATCCCACCTGTCATCCCTATCCATACTCTCATCCAACCGTCTTTTAAAGCTACCTATTGATTCAGCACTTACTACGTGTCTATCCAGCCTATTCCAATCGTTCACGACTCTGTTTGTGAACCAATATCTACCTATGTCTGTCCTGAATCTAAGTTTTTCTAGTTTGTACCCATTTCCACGTGTCCTATCCTGGCTACTAAATTCTAAAACCTGATCAATGTTTCCCTTATTAATTCCTTTTACCCATTTGAAAACCTCAATCATATCCCCTCTTGCCCTCCTCCTCTCTAGGGAGTGGAGATTAAAGCGTTTTAACCCATCTTCGTAGGGTAAATTTCTCAGCCCCTGAATCATCTTGGTCATTCTTCTCTGAACTGCCTCCAAGGAGCCTATATCCTTCCTATAATAAGGGCACCAAAATTGAGCTGCATAATCTAGGTGGGGTCTGACTAACGCTAAATACAACCTCAGAATGACCTCAGAACTCCTATTTGTCACACACCTACTAATAAATCCCAGTATCTTGTTGGCCCTATTTCTAGCTATAATACACTGTTCCCTGGGGCGCAAGTCACTGCTTATTTGAACTCCTAAGTCCCTCACACTATATGACCTTCCTAAGGTAGTGTCATTTAATGTATAGTCTACATACCTATTTCCTTTACCTACGCTCATAATACTAACTTGTTAACATTAAACTGCATCTGTCATTTCTCTGATCACTCGTACAGCCTATTTAAGTCATTCTGCAGCATCCTAGCATCGTCTAAATTCTTTACCTGTCTTCCTATCTTTGTGTCATCTGCAAATTTACTGATATCACTATTTATTCCTGTCTCTAAGTCATTTATATAGATTATGAATATCAACGGTCCTAGTACTGATCCCTGTGGTACCCCACTAGTGACATTACCCCATTATGATTTCTTCCCATTGATCTGTACCCTCTGTTCCCTAATTCCAGTAAGCCATCCCCAAATCCATTTTAGTACCTTCCCACCTATGCCGTGAGCCTTAACTTTACTTAATAGTCTCCTATGGGATACTCTGTCAAAGGCTTTATTGAAGTCCAAATAAACTATATCATACTCGTCCCCCTTATCTATTGTTTCAAATACTTTCCTATAGAAGGATAACAAATTTGTGAGGCATGACTTCCCCTTGCTAAAACCATGTTGACTATGTCTAATTAGCTTGTGTTCATCTAAATGTTTCCTAATTGCCCTTGCTATGATAGCTTCTAACATCTTGCCTACCACTGATGTTAAACTAATTGGGCGGTAGTTACTACTTTCTGCCTTATCTCCTTTCTTGAATATAGGAACTACATTTGCCTGCCTCCATAGCCTAGAAACTACTTCTGTGTCTAGTGATTCTCTAAAAATCATTGCAATAGGTTCAACGAGTTCTTCTCTACATTCCCTAAGAATCCTCGGAAAAATGTCGTCCGGCCTTGGAGATTTAGTCCTTTTAAGTCTATATTTCCTTGCTAACTACTTACCTAAAGATCTGTACTGGGTCCAGTTCCCTACCCGACTCTTCTTGAGAAAATACGGACAAGAATTATTTATTTAATTCCTTACTAATATCCTCACCATTTTCTATCAAGCTGCCATCCATTCCTTTAAGAGGTCCTATTCTTTCCTTTGTTTTAGCCTTGTACAACTGATAGAATCCCTTTGGATTCTTCTGGGCATCTCTAGCTATCCTAACCTCATAATTCCTCTTTGCAGTCCTAATATCCTTTTTAACCTTCCTAGCTAGGTCATTATACTGCCCTACTACCTGTACTTCACCTCTTTTAATTCTCCTATAGAGTCCTCTTTTTAATCCAATTTCCCTTCTAATGTTGCTATTCATCCATTTTGGAAAATTTTTATTTGACCTAATCCTCCTCTTAGGTATATGCTGTTCCTGCCCTGCATGAATTTCCCTTACTATGTTATTATAATGCAATTCTACCTCAATGTTTTGGTCCTCCTCGCTGCCTACTCCTATACCCTCCCAATTTATACCCTGGAAATAATGTCTGAGGCCCTGGTAATTTCCTTTTCTAAAATGCGTAAAGGTAGATAGATATACGTGGTGTGACTGAAGCAGCATGTCTACTCTCGCCCAGAGCCAAAACAGAAGTCCTCCCAAATCTTACAACTAACAAAGCGAGATGAACAAAGTGAAGGGCATGGCGGAAACACAAAATGGACCACAGGGGAAAGCATACTTCTAGGTGCGAGTAGATAGTACAGAATATCTCTTAATCCCTGGGCCCGAGGGACTGACAAGATGGTCCGAATGGGAAAGGAGAGAAATATGTAGGTGTCCATGGCGGTGAGGTCAAAAGGGATTAGCGCGGTCAAATGAATTTGATACCCGCACCTGGGCAAACCTTGTAGCTATCTCCTGACACCTGTGTCAACACACTAACATACAAAAGTATTGTAAGTACATGCATACATACATATTAATATATTAAATATAAGTTGCAATAGAACAGTAGAACAAAACACTTCTCTAGTACCAGATTTTAGAAAAGCCAATTACCAGGGCCTTAAATACCACCACCTGCAGAGTATATATTAGGAGGGAATACGAGTAGGCAGAGAGGAGGATCAAAGTGCTTGCCTGTGAAGGCCCAGGGATGTGTGGAGTGACTTAGATTATCTCGGGACTGTGATTGTGCTGACGGTATGAGCACGTGAGCGCGGTAGTGCTGCCGGTGTAGGAAGTTATCAGTGTGCTGTTTGTGAGGAGCCGTGGCTGTGTGTGCCACCGGGCCTGCAAGATGGCCTTGTCAATGGTCGTTGTGTTGTAATGCAAACGAGTCAATAGTGAACTAGTGTTGAGCATCTTGTCCTGCGTGTTTCCTTGCTTAATCACTGCCAGAGAGAGGGGGCGGGGATCCTCGTTACAATATATTATATATATATATATATATATATATATATATATATATATATATATATATATATATATATATATATATGTATTGTCACACCTGCTAAGAATCCCAGGGCTCTGCTAGCTTTGGCTCGGATGCTGCTCACGTGTGTGTTCCATCTCATGTCTGCTGAGATATGAACGCCCAATTATTTGAGAGAAGAGACAGTGTCAAGATTAGTGTTGTGGCGTTTGTATGTGAATGTAATAGGTTTGTTAGTACGAGTGAATCGGATCTGCCACTTGGCTTCTAAGTCTTCAAGTGCAACTAGATCGTCCTGTTGTCAAAGACAGTCATTCCTATCTATTATGGGTCAGTAAACTAAGCTATCATCTGCAAAAAAAGTCTAGTAGAAGAGGAGAGCGACAGTGGGAGATCATTGATGTAAAAAAGGAAGAGAAGGGGACCCATGACAGTGCCCTGAGGTACTCCAAAAGTTACAGAGATAGATGAGGATTGACTACCATCAAGCACAACTATTTGAACGCGTGTAGTCAAAAAGTATAATCCAGTGAAGAAGTTGTCCTTGTATGTCATAACATTCTAATTTAGTTAATAGTCTTTGGTGAGGGACTTAGTCGAAGTAATTAATATTTTTCTATAATAAAAAAAAAATATATCTCTTCTCTAAGTTTTATTTATGGAGCTTATATTTCTTGAGAAAAATACAAGAATGTTACGTAGAATGGATCATCATAAAATCAGAAATTCACAGTGTCTGGCCTTAGTTGTAGGTGTGCTGCGGGACTCCTTTTACTTGGTGGCTCATGATTTCTGCCAAGAAGAATAGAGTGGAAGCCAGGGAACCGCCCACTAAGATGATAAAGGCACCCTGCACCATGTGGAAAAAGACATTAATATCTTGAAATGAAAGCCACCATCATCAATACCATTCTGATAATTTGATATTCAGGATATTTGCATGGAAGTAGGTAAGGATGTGGTAGTGGTGTGTTGCCAATGTGTTGTTGCTTAAGTTCATACCTGAAGGTGGTCCAGAGTTAGTGATCCTTGCTCAGCTTTATCTTTTGCCAGCGTCCCCCTCAGTTTGTATACCTCATCATCGATCCATTTGACTACTAGCCCGCCCTCCACCATCCTCCCTAACCTGATGGTACAAAGGTGCTAGTGTGATATTCCCTGTATTGGGTTCCGGACAAAAGTTCGTATAGAAAAAGTTCGTATGGCAATAATTCGTAAGATAAAGTTCGTTTACCTAAAGTACGTCAGGATAAAGTTCGTTGGGTATAAAGTTCGTCATGTCAAAAGTTCGTAATGGAAAAAAATCGTAATGGAAAAAAAATCGTAAGGTTAAATGTTCGTCGTGCCAATGTTCGTTAGAAAAATGTTCGTACGCGTTAGGATCGGTTAGGTTAGGTTAGGTCATTATGAATATTTTACATAGGTACATACGTACCATACGAACAACTGCATACAAACTTTAGCGTACGAACTTTTTCGTACGTACTTTTTTCAAACGAACTTTATCCCTTA
The DNA here is from genome assembly GCA_036785275.1 of Cancer borealis. Lineage (NCBI taxonomy): Eukaryota > Metazoa > Arthropoda > Malacostraca > Decapoda > Cancridae > Cancer > Cancer borealis. The sequence goes on along the minus strand of JAXIVD010000345.1, from coordinate 98,336 downwards.
CGAACACTTGCTTACGAACAATTGGGTACGAACTTTAAGCATACGAACTATTTCCATACGTACTTTGGTCCTAGAATCCATCATCGATCCATTTGACTACTAGCCCGCCCTCCACCATCCTCCCTAACCTGATGGTACAAAGGTGCTAGTGTGATATTCCCTGTATTACCGAATCTGTGAATTTTTTCGTCGCTCAGATTGTTTATTTTTGTTATATCAGTAGTACTCTGAAAATATGAGCAACTAAACACAAATCAGATATAATAAAGTTTGCTTAATATTTAACAGTAATTCGTTCTTAAATACCTCCTTTCAATCATTTGTAGATTTTTGAAACCCTCAATATGTCACATGCTATAAAATTCTGCCCGAAACCTTTCTGAAAAATGCTATGGACATGGTAGAATGATGTTCCGGAACATGCTACAGGCATGTGCGTAACAATTTTTTTTTATCCATTACCCGTGGCGCCGGTAGGCTTAATGGAGGCCTTATATGGTTGGCCTCCGCCCGTTAGTAGCGCGAGTTAGATTTTTTAAGTGACGCCTCTTTCTTATTGAGAGGCTCATGCTGCCAGCGGAGGCTCCTCGTGCATATAGCTTTGCAGTCCCGTCGAGGATAGTGTTATGGCAGCATATGGGTGATCTTAGGCCACTCGGCGGTATTACCAAAGAAAATTGGCCAGCACGTGTGGGGCTCGAACTCGGGATTCTAAGTTGGTATACCCGACCGCTAGCCACTGGGCCACCGTCTCCCCTAACATAATATAATATAATATAATATAGTAAACGTTGAATGTGTCCGAGATAAAAGTTGGAGTATGTTTGAAAAAGACGTACAGTTCACAAGTGTTTTTAGCAGATGTACTATAAAAAGTACTCATCATGTGGGCAGGAGAGGATCTCATGCTGGCAGCGGCTGTAATAATGGTGTTTGTAGGTGTCGTTAGTTCCTTGACCTGATAAACATGCAATTTTCTTCACCTGTCTTCGAAACTTTCCCAACGATATTTCTATTCAGTTTGTGATGTCAGGTCGATCCACTGTCTGGCTAGGTAAAGATATAGGCATCTCTGACCCCCATAGTACCAATATCAGATTTATACGATGCATTTTGCAACTTAAGGTAGGAGTACAATTAGATGATTATTTTCTACGAGGAATCTAAATTCATATTTTATAATAGAGAAGAATGAATGATTCTTGATAAAAAAAAATTATGAAAAAAAAAATTCCTTTAATGGGTTTCCTTCAGTTTTGAATGTAAGGCAGGTACTCTAAATCTGCTCCACCACATACTGTTTGGTCGGATGGAGCTGGTAAGCTATCATTGTCATCTATTGAGCTGCTTTCTTTCTTTCTTTGTCCCGTCATCCTACTGATGCTCCTCGTCTTCCCTTGCGTATATATGATGTTTTTATCTTATGTAGGAGACAACAGTTTTCTTGCAATAAGTGTTTAATAGCGATATAGATATTCATGCCATTACAATCTCAATGTTTAATACCTAAATAGTACTAAAGAGTATTGTGTACAAATGCACGAGTATTACTTTCACCATCAATTGTGATATATCTGCTCTGTTGAAACTGGACAGTTACTTCCAACATATTATTGAGTTCTTTTATTGATCCATATAATCATTGTGGTGCCCGGGGGGGGGGGGTACTGGCTGAGGGCTGGGGGCTGAGGTACGTTATTTATTTAAATGATGTTATTGCTTGATTAATTTCTTTACCTAATGGTCCCTGATGTTGGATATTTCCCTGAATATTAAGAAAAGAAAGCTGCCATCACCCCCAAAGGTTTAATGAGAATTAGGGGATTCTCAGGGAATTTAGTTTCTTCCTAAAGGGAAGTTAAAATATTCGAAAGAGAAAATAATTACTACCAGGGAAATATAGGCGACCAATGAAAAGAAAAGGGAACTAATTTTACAATTTAGTTATTTGGTAGAGTGGACTGAGTTTCAATAAGGCACATGGATTCGTGGATTTGTTTCATATCCTTTTTCAAGAGTGTTGAGCACCTCCCACATTAACCTTACCACACCAACGGAAGGTTAGTATTAACACCGAATCACTTTCTCAGATTTTACTTGAGTTATTTATTTAATGTATACTTTGAATAACACAGGCTGATCACTGAGTCTTAGAAACACGGCTTAGTTATAGTATCAGACAACTTAATGGCTCATGGCAGAAAAACTTCACCTTCCTCAAAAAGAAAATAAATACAGAGTTGGCAATACATATCTCACCTCGAGATACCAAGCTCTTCACACATTACACATTATACCCTTGACTCCCTTCCCTGAAAAAATATCACCTTAAAAATGTTATAATTTTGTAACTGGGCCTGAGAACAGTTAAAGAACCTTTTCTCAGGGGATTTCCGAAAGTAAGGTGATCTCAATGTTTCTGTTTATGCATACATAGTATAACTCTTCCTCACTAAGTAGGAATACGCGATTCCTATTCCTGAATACATGGGCTGGGTCTATCAGACCGTCTTACGTGACACATAGTTTCCTAAAGCTTAACTTGGAAATTTGGCAGTGGCTTTCTAGCCGTTCATTTAACTACAAAAACAAAAGAAAGTAAATGAGAAATTGGTGTAACTGTCGTGGAGGCATTCTTTCCCTGTGAACACAATCAATGGTGAACCACGAGTCAGTATAATTCACTTCCTTACTCAGAAGTTAATACACAGTCACAATAACATAGAAATTACCGTGAAAAATATATATTGTACACCATAAAATATTTTGTAGGGAATAGGGGACCATGCGGTTTTGAAACCACGTTGTCCTTCTTTAAGAGAAGGAAATTGGTATTATCCACTTATAATAGATCTCAATAGGGGTTTACATGTATTGTCAGACTATTGGGGAAGATTATGGACTATATAATAATGGCGAGAGGCATTGAATTTCACAAATATTGAGGGATTTCGAGAGCGATGTCACTCACCTGTGAACACAATCAATGGTGAACCACGAGTGACGCTGTCTGGGAAAAAGGCGGGAGATGAGAAGCGGGAAGGGGGGGTTTCGAGGATATTCCTCCTTTGATCTTATTATTAATTGATTATTGAGACGTGAAATAGTTATCAGTTGATAGGAAATTAATTTTGACGCTAAATAAGTGACATTTAGGTATCTATTGAACCTGATCTCTGGATTACTATATAGGGGAACATTTTTGTCTACGTGATTTTTTGCACGTCCCGGGCCCCGGGGCATGATCGCCTCACATGATGCAATATTACGTCATCCTTAACAAAGTTTTGTGAGAAGATAACTAAGTAGGTTAATTATATTAGACTATGGAGAGCATTTTGACAAGTTAATAACTATTAATAATGATTAGATTATGATATTAATTTCTTTCCATAGAAAACTGTTTTGTGGGAGGGGTTGACTGCATAGGATTTGAAAGTTTGGAGAAACAATTCTAATATAAACATTAATATAAACATATAGTATAAAAGTATGAATGATGTGTGAGTAAAAACATTTATATAATGCAGTATCCCCTTGGGAATACAGGATCTAAGGGCAGACTAAACAAAACAAAAAAAGGTACATTCAGTAGGCCTATTTGAGATTAAATTGGAGGCATCACATCATGTTACTACTTGAATAGCCTACATTATGACTTCTATGGATGTCTGGGTATTCCGAAAATTTCTAATTAATTTTCGTTTTGTAACCGTGAGCTACTGAGGCACCGTTCGTATACTCACTCGTACAGCAATCCTCCTCTTCTCGTTTCGTCCTTCGTGTTTATTTTTTGTTTAACTAGAAGACGCTATAGTTTAGCTACCTATAGAATACAATATACGAGTGAACAGCTACATTTAGGATCGCTTCAAATCACATCCACATCATCAATACCATGTTAAAAAAAAAAGACGAATGTGTCCTTGACAGTGATCCTACGAACAAAATTATAAACATTCACAACCACCTTAGGGTGTGCTATGACCACATATTTGGAGCACGTATGTGTGTGCTTACTGCATATCTTACTACTAATTTAATCAACCAAATGGACGTTCAGCAGCAGTAACAAAGAAATAAGTCAACATAGATGTCCTGCGACTCAGTTATCAAACGCCACAGAAGTCCCACAGACGTCACTCCCATGATTTGACATTATCTCATTAAGTAGGTTGCGTGTCATCAAGCTATTCCCTTGCATTAACTAACAGTGGATGATATCCAGGTTGTGTGTTACGTGTCAGCAACAATATTGCCTGGGTTGGATCTCGGAAGAGGTCCGTTACCACAACCACGGCGTCATCAACAACCATAACGTCTTTAAGTGTATCATATGTGTTGGAACTCATGGTAGAACCAACAACGGACCGTGAAGCAGAATTCAACAACTATTGTCTTCTGCTCTGCTGTGAAAGCCATTTAATCTAGGAACTTGTACTTTAACTTCATCCAATTGCATCATACCATCATTAAAACCTGAAAAAAGACGAAAGGTACATATCAAAAAAGATATGAAAGGAAACTGGATATGAAGGTACAGAGCAAAAAAAAAAAAAAATTCGTAGGAGGGTAGTTTAGAAATTAAAGATTTATGCCAGATTCTATCGAAGGCTTTCGATATATCAAGACCGACAGCAAAGGTTTCACCGAAGTCCCTAAAAGAGGATGACCAAGATGCAGTTAGAAAAGCAAGATTACTAATAGACCGGCCTTTCCGAAAAAAAAACATACTGGCAATCAGAGAGAAGGTTGTGAGCTGATAGATGCCTCATTATCTTCTTGTTAAGGACAGACTCAAAGGCTATATAAAGGCAAGAAATCAAAGCTATAGGGCGGTAGTTTGAAGGATTGGAGCAGTCACCCTTTTTAGGGACAGGTTGAATGTGAGCAAACTTCCAGCAAGGAAATAGAGAGACACAAACGAAAGAGTTTAACAAGGTAGGGAGCAAGCTCAGAAGCACAGTTTTTGAGAACAACAGGTAGGAGGACTCCATCCGGACCGTAAGCCTTCCGAGAATCAAGGTCAGAGAGGGCATGGAAAACGTCATTATGAAGAATTTTAATTTTAGGGATGATGTAGTCAGAGAGTGGAGGAGTAGGAGGAATATGCCCAGTATCATCCAAAGTAGAGTTGGTAGCAAAGTTCTGAGCGAGTGTTCTTCTCAGGTGCTCATTAATGATAGCACTCGAAGCAACCAGTCCACAAATTAGGCTGCATTTGCATTAATAAAATTTTGGCTACACATAGACTATACCTTGAAATGTAACCTCATAAACATATGAATAACCTACATAATCACTCCGTGATTGTTTATTGTTTGACGGGCCAAGCTATACAATAAAGTTTAAAAAAAGACATTTCAATCATCACATCACTTGCCGGCAGCACAGTAATTGAACAACCAACCCTGCAAGACATAGACTTCACCGAAGAAGACATCAAGACGGCAATAACTGAACTAAGACGAAACTCCTCAGCCGGTCCAGACAACATCCCAACAAAACTCTTAGTTAACTGTAAGGAGAGTCTGGCTCGTCCACTCTATCTGCTCTGGAAACATTCCATCCACACTGGAATTGTCCCCACAAGCACAAAACAGGCAAATATAACACCAATATTCAAGGGTGGAGAGAGAGGACTTGCCAAGAACTACATACCAGTAGCACTCACCTCACATGTAATAAAGATAATTGAAAAAATTGTCAGAGACAGAATATACACCTTCTTAGAGCAACACAACTTAATGAACCAAGGACAGCATGGCTTTCGAAGGGGTAGATCCTGTCTCTCTCAACTCTTATAGCAATACGACAATCTATTGCAAGAACTTGCCCGGGGCAACAATGTCGATACCGTGTTCCTAGACTTCGTAAAGGCCTTTGATAAGGTGGATCACGGTGTCTTGCTTCACAAACTGCGGAATATAGGAAACACAGGCAAGATGGGAGCTTGTATACACAGCTTCCTCACAGACCGATCACAGACAGTTGTGGCAAATGGAAAACACTCACTGCCAAGTAAAGTTGATCAGTATTAGGGCCTCTTCTTTTCATTATACTCATGGGGGACATTGACAAATGAGTGAGACACTCGGTGATATCATCGTTTGCTGACGACACAAATATTAGCAAGACTGTATCCACAGTTGGGGATGTTGATCAGCTACAACAAGATCTCAATGCAATATACACCTGGGCCGAGAACAACAACATGTCTTTCAACAACGACAAGTTTGAGTTGCTTATGTGTGGAAAAGAGAAGGACATCAAACATCACACCTCCCTTCACACCACCACCAACCCAATAGAAATGTCCTCCCATGCCAAGTGTCTGGGCATCCACCTGAGTGACGACGGCACCTTCCACCACCACATTCACCAAACAACCAAAAAGGCAAGAAGATTAGCGGGATGGATCCTAAGAACCTTCCACACAAGAAAAGCATCCTGCCTGCTTACACTGTAGAAAGCTCTTGTGCAATCAGTACTGGATTATTGCAGCCAACTTTGGTCACCACACAAAGCTGCAGACGTGCAGGCCGTGGAGGCAGTCCAGCGATCCTTCACTGCACACATCTGGGAGGCCAAAGGACTCAACTACTGGGACCGACTCCAAAAGATGGGGCTTTATTCACAGCAGAGGAGGAGGGAGAGGTACAGGATAATTTACACCTGGAAGATCCTTGAGGGAATGTGCCAAACCCCTCTCCAAACTCAAAAATAGTGGCGAAACTATGTCCCAGAGTGGGGAGAATGTGCTGTCAAAGGACACTTTCCAGCAAAGCCTCAGGGAGAATGAAGACTCTCTTGGCTGCCAGCCTCACTTACAAAGGCCCTCACCTCTTCAACTCCCTACCACGACAAGTCAGGAACACGACCAACTGTAAAGTAGAACACTTTAAAAACCAGCTGGACAAGTTCTTGAATAGTGTTCCTGACAAGCCACCAGTACCAGGATATACCTTCCTGTGTCGAGCGGCATCCAACACCATACCGGACCAGATATGTCTACAGAAAAGAGACACTGGTCACGGGAGTAGCGGTGGATCACCATGGCTATGAGGGTTACCTCTAGACTTCATCAAGTAATCAAATAATCAAGTAATCCTAAAAAGTATACAGTAGAAAATTTCCAAAAAGATAGGCCAATATTAATTCCAGAGTGTCTCGATACTCTTAAACATTTTGATTTGAGCTCTTAACATATTTCAAATCGTTGAGGGATAAAGGTAGGTGGGCAGGACTCTTTTCTTATTTTTATTCCGGTATGTCACGTGCTATAGGCTGGGAAAAGATGAATCTGAAAGAAAAGCTCAAGACTGTGAACCACATACTATTACACATATATATTAACAGAGAAAGGTAATATTATTGAGATTTCAGCCTCTTCACACGTCATTGTTAAATAAAATATAATACTTACATGATGCTAAACTTGTCCTTGAAGGGAGCTCCAGGAAAACAAGCAATTCCAAATAACTGCGGCAAGAATGTGTCACTTGAAATGTAGAATTTTTGTCGCCCTTTTTGAGATGCCCGGATTTCCAAGTTAAGGCTGCCACTCACGTACACAATGTCTTCTGTCAGTACCTGAGGGATCAATAAAAAGTGCAAATTATCTTGTATTAATAGCTAATATGTATGAAGGACCGGACTCCAACGCTCAGCACCTCACAAGTGGGGTCCCTCAGGGAACCAATGGGACCATTATGTTTCATCATCATCAATAACCAAGACTACAGCTAGTTTTGACTCCTCCTTGACTAATTCCAAACATGAACCACAAACAACAAGGTTACAGTAAACAACAAAACAGCTTTAATGCATATATACATCTCCTCAGACACGATTATCCCCCTCTCTGTCTTACCAATGGCATCCCTCTTCAAGTGGCTCAGTTCACTTAGCTTCTCGGTGTCACAATAGACAGTAAGATCACTTTGTCACGAGCACGTGGACTTTCTTATTAAATTAGCCAACTACCAGCTGTACCTTCTTCGTATACTGAAGAAGCTGGGGACTTTGGTGCGTAAATAGGTTAGTGTTTACTGCGCGTTCATACTCACCAAGCTCACGTATGCATCCTCAGCTTGGTCGTATGCATTGAACTTCATCCAGCGCCGTCAACTTGAACTGGTGCAGAAACAACTTGTCCGACCAATCTTCAGGCCCAACTCCACCACATACCGGGAAGCCCTCAGTACCCTGCACCTCCCAACCCTGCAAACCCACCACGCGCACCTCCTCAAGCAGTTTGCCGACAAACTACTATACCATCCTTGAGACTGAAATCTCCTCCCTTAGGGCACGAACAAACCGATACAAAAATCGTTCCGTAACTAGAGTGGTTGACATCTAGAAAAAGCAATAGTGATGCAATGCCGCAAATACTCTGTCAACTGTCCCTTCCTGTCTGCTGCAGGCTCTGTGTCGCGTAATCAGTGTTTCCGGCAGAAGGAAGACAGTTGTGTGCCAGGTAGCTGTGGCTGGAGTTCTGTTGTGGTGTGTGTTTAAATGTATCTAGATATGAGCGAGGCGATTAGGAAATCCTCCTCACTCTTTTGTCTGTGTATAACCATCCTTACGATACTTTTGCACGCCCTCAGTGATCCTGGTATCCGAGAAGGAACCGGGCAGTGATGTCAGTCACACTTGTTATCCTTTTACCTCGCATTTGATGATCTCGCCAGGATACGAAGTTGTTCAGTGTACCGCAAGGTGGTGTTGCTGTGAAGCGCCGTCAGGGCGCAAGTGTCTCGTGTGCTGCGAGTACTGCCTTAGGGTGTCACTCGTCTCGTGTGTTTCGAGAGTGAGTTGGGTGAAGGCTAACGAGCTTTCTAAACCTCCCTTGTTTTAGGCTGTGGACAAGAAGCTGCTTCCCAGAGGCATTTAGCTAGTTATCGAGTCTTTTGGTGTATTGCCAGCAGTGTGTGTATTTACCTAGTTGTAACATACAAGAAAAGAGCTATGCTCGTACTGTCCTGTCTCCAAATCTACTATTATCCAGTTTGTTTTTGAAATCATGATTATTTTTTTCATTAATCATTTTGTCGAATTTACCAGCTGGAATCTCCTTTCCCCGGAAAGCAGGTACTCTACTTTTGAACGTGAGTGCCTAACTGTTTTGTTTGGTATACTTCGTTTTGACTATTATCTGCAGGATCGGAAGTACATCCTTGAAGTTGACCACAAGCCTCTCTCGTCTATCTGCAAACATTCAAAGAGAAGAATGACCCCATGCTTCGATGGGATAGTTCGTGGCCGGAGCAGACAACATTGGTGCCGATCTTTTGGTCGTGCCTAACAATTTTTCTCCTCATGTATTTCTATAACAGGTGGTGTTTCTCGTGAGCCTACTGTAGGTAGGCTCTTGTTGGGGGACCTGTGTAAGGACGAATCACCACTTCCCAACGATTAGTCAGCAGTAACGGCCTCCTTCACCTCCTTCCCCTCCCTCATTTCTCCACTCGTTCGTGAGACGGCCTCGACCGCCCGCCGCGTCATCACCTTGTGCCAAATCTGCTGTTCGAACCCAAACTTCACAACCTTCAGGTTAGGATCTGAGGATAGCTGAAAAAATGTTCATCTATCCGTACCAGTGTTCCAATCTATCACCAAGAATTTGAAACTTGAAACACCGACTAGCATCAGACTGACAAGCGTCCCTTGGACAACACGGTGATCGCTTCCAAACACTCAGAACAGCAATCTGGTGGCCGCAATTGCCTCTTGAATAGTACCTATTCGTTGAACTTTCACCGATGTAAGTATTCCAAACGAATACTAATTAAGAGACATGTTTTCTGTAGTAAAAAAAATATATATGTACCGATTTGATATTGACTCTCACCTCTCAGCTGCCACCACGATATCACTTGGCATCGACTCTCAATTGACATATACACTCTCAGCTGTCACCACGATACCACTTGGCATCGATACTGTCACCACTATCTAATTCACCTGTACCAACCTCCAGTACTAATCTCCAAAGTTGTCCTTTCTGTACCGCTTGCCACCACTACCTACACCACAAATTCTACCTATACCACTGCTACAACTACTACCCTTCTCTAAGCTCGATGAAAGAATAGAAAAAAGTAAAATAAAGAAATAAACAGACTTTACTTATCAACGAGTGAGAAACGCAAATTGCTGTATTCGTGGTGGTGCTCTTACAAACACTTTTCTTACCACCCACGACACATTACACTACACAAACCATAAATTGTCATGCACAACATATTAACACACACAACAAGATACCTAGCTATTTCCTACTTAATTACGTGAGGGGACTAATGGGGAAGTAGCCAAAATACACTCACTGCACTGATGTCCGCGTGTCACTCTGTCCTTCTTGCCTTCGTCCACTTGTTCAAGGCAACTCCACAGGCAGCCTCAGACACTCCAGTAATCACAGAAGGCAGTCATTTGCTGGTCTTCTCGGGAGCTTGTCTGGAGCGGAGTCTATGCACAAGAGACTGCACCACGCGGTTACGCTACCTTATATACCGCTCGATTCGAGTGACGTCAAGAGTTTTTACATTAACGGCACTTATACTTCTTCCCATCATCCCTCAGCTAATTGTCCCTACTCTAAAATTTACTAGGTATTTAATAGTCGAACGAGTGTGAAGAATATGAGGATTTAACCTGTGATTCCGTAAAGGAATCACAGTGAATGGTAGTTTGTCAGTCGCGCCCTGTACATATATATTGTAAATATTAACCTACACATATATCACAGTGGCGACGAGAGAAGTTTGTATCAATGACAACAATAAAAACACAAAAACACAGTACTGTAGGCAGTTGTACAGCATTTCAGATAATACAATGTCTTATTGAAATAAATCTATTCCCTCATTTTATTATCTTCAATAAAGGTTTGTCAATAATTTCAGCATTCGTTATCAATCATGAAGGTTAATAATAATAATGATAATAATAATAATAATAATAATAATAATAATAATAATAATAATAATAAAAATAATATTACCAATAACAATAGCAATATAATAATAATAATAATAATAATAATAATAATAATAATAATAATAATAATAATGATAATAACAACAACAATGATAATAAAATATAAATGAAAAGCAAAAAAAAACAAAACAAATGGAACATCACTTTTATCTCTAAAACTTTCGTCCATGGCGTCATCAGTACCACCTGTCATACATGTCCTACGTGACATAATAATTTATATAAGTCACTAATTATCATTGTCACCTTTTCCATGGCTTGTAAACCTGACGTTGGGAAGCTCCTTCTTGGCTCCATCAGCTCCCACAGGTCCCGAAAGATGCCGGTTTTGGCGTTCTGTCAACACAATAATACTGGGATTACTGTGTTGCCACAATTAAATAAAGTTTAACGAAAACCTACAGGGCCAAGAATGTCGTCAGGGTCACTGGGTATTAGAAGGTCATCACATACTTAGTTATTCTGTAAAGGAGTTTCCGTTGTTTAAAGGATGGTAGTGAAATGAGACAAGTTAGTATTTCTTGGTTACATAGATACATACATACCAGCTGACTCAAGCTTGAGCATAAAGATGACATTCACCAAAATTAAATTAAGGACGGAAAAATGCTCTATTGGGAAACGTGCAATTCAGGAGAGGCCAAATTTCACTGCTTTTGTCTACGATTATAGCGTCAGTATGATAAAAAGCGTCAGTAATTTAACATAAAAAAATAAGAACATTGAATTTATGATACAGATAGTTTATGCATCCATCTCTCAAGATTACTACCAATATACAAGAAGTAGGCAGTAGACACCTGCCGTACGGTGGAATATTCCAGGAGAGGTACTTACGGGGATGTAGGCAGTGCTGCGAACTGAGTGATTCCCCGTGTCCTCTCTTCCCGATTTCTTTTGTGTCTCATTTACACGAGAGAGCAGCTGCAGCCTGCCCTCTAAAGATAACTTCTACTATCTACATAACATTACTACACCTTACACTTTTACACGCTCTTCAAATCAAAATTTAAAAATGGCTTCACCACACCCAGCCTCGGAGTCCCCCTCTGGGGAGGAGACCACAAGTGTCCCCAGGCCGGACTGCCCCACTGCTGACGACCTCGGGTGTCTTGACACTTCCTCTAACACTTTTACTCTCAATTTCTGCAACATTCGTGGCCTTAGATCTAATTTCCAATTTGTGGAACACCATCTCTCTTCCACTAAACCTCATCTTCTCTTCCTAACTGAAACACCGTTGTCTGTGACTACTGACAACAGTCCATTCTCTGTTCCCTCCTACTTTCTCTATCCTCATTTTCAATCCAATGCTAGCTGTTGCGCATATGTGCGTAACGACATTACTTGCTCTCGTGCCCACAATCTTGAATCTTCAGAATTTTCTACCATTTGGCTAAGACTTCAATGTCACTCTCTAACTAAATTCATCTGTGCTGTATATCTCTCACCTAATTCCTCTGACTATGTAAACGTTTTTGAATATTTGACTTCCAAAGTGGAGTACATCCTATCTCACTTTCCTTATGCTGAGATCTCTATTTTAGGGGATTTCAATGTTCACCACCAGCTTTGGCTTTCATCTTCTTTCACTGATCAACCTGGTGAACAAACCTTCAACTTTGCTATCCTTTATGACCTAGAGCAGCTAGTGCAGTTCCCTACCCGTATCCATGACCGCCGTGGAGACACGCCCAACATTTTTGATCTTTTCCTAACTTCTAACCCTTCAGCTTACTCTGTTAAACTTTCCTCTCCGTTGGGCTCCTCCGATCACAATCTTATTTCTATTACTTGTCCTATCACTCCAGTGCAGCCTCAGGACCCGCCTAAGCAGAGGTGCTTCTGGCATTTCAACTCTGCTAAGTGGGAGGACCTGAGGCAGTACTATTCTGATTTTCCTTGGGATGATTATTGCTTCCATATCAGAGATCCTTCTCTTTGTGCCGAACGCATAACAGAGGTGATTATCTCTGGAATGGAACTATACATTCCTCATACTTTCTCTAATACTAAAGCTAAAAAGCCCTGGTTTAACTCTACTTGTTCTCGTGCTGTCAATGATAGAGAGGCGGCTCACAAACGGTACCGTTTCTGCCCGTAATCATGCCAAATCTATTCTCCAACTTACTAAAAACTCTTTCATTAATAAAAAAATGTCAAAGTCTTTCCAACTCTAACTCTTCTCGTGATTTCTGGCATCTAGCCAATAATATCTCTAACAATTTTACTTCTTCATCTTTCCCTCCTTTACTTCAACCAGATGGCTCCACAACTGTCTCTTCTTTCTCTAAAGCTGAACTCTTCGCTCAAACCTTTGCTACCAACTCTACTTTGGATGATACTGGCCATATTCCTCTTACTCCTCAACCCTCTGACTACTCCATCCCTAAAATAAAAATTCTTTATCAAGACGTTTTCCAGGCCCTCTCTGGGCTTGATTCTCGGAATGCTCACGGTCCGGATGGAGTCCCCCCTGTTGTTCTCAAAAACTGTGCTTCCAAATTCGCTCACTGCCTGGTCAAACTCTTTCGTCTATGTCACCAGCAGACCGGCCTTTCCGTAAACCATACTCGCAATCAGAGAGAAGGTTGTGAGCTGATAAATTCCTCATTTTCGTCTTATTAAGGAAAGACTCGAAAGCTTTAGAAAGTCAGAAAATCAAAGCTATAAGGGCTTTAGTTTGAAGGATTGGAGCGGTCATTCTTCTTAAGAACAGGTTGAGTGAGTGAGTGATTTGACGTAGGGCGCCGTAACAACCAGGGTCATATGGCGCCGCTACCAAACCATAAAAAACTAAAGACAAATGTGGAAAACGAAAAAGACGACTATAGAAACTCAATAATTAAGATTCAATGATCATTACAACAAAGAGAGGAGCCCAGTCTCCTCCAGAAAATATATTACTTCATAACCCGGGGAAGGACACGCCAGGTCGAGCACCCGACCATCCGTACCCCACCATTCGCACCGCGGCACCGGTAAAAGGAAACGCTGCCTTAGCTCCACCAAACTCGGGCATTCGACCAGCACGTGCCATACAGTAAGAGGCACTAAACAGTCATCGCAATACGGTTGGTATACACCGGACATCATATAACTGTGGGTTAGGCGAGTGTGACCAATGCGCAGACCAGCTAAGGCTGTCTGCAAGCGACGCTTTCGTATGTTAGTATAATCCCATGGATGAGACACAGTCCTCGTAACCTCATCCATTTTCGAGGTGGCATCATGAGCATCCCACCGCTCCTGCCAAATAGCAATGATCGCCTCATGAATCGCCGGAAACACGTCCGTATACGGGAATGAGCTAAGGGTGGCAGCCCTACCTGCCGCCTCCCTAGCTAGCCTATCAGCCCATTCGTTCCCGGGCACGCCAACGTGGCCCGGCACCCAACAGAACCCAACACGATATCCCCGGGAGTGTAAAAATAGTTCTTAAAACGAGCACTATCGCCGGCAGCCCAGCAGTGGAAACAGAAGCGACGGCCGGAAGACTATCCCCCCCCACAGAAAGAGGGGAGTACAACACCAAATCCAACACCGGTATCAGACTTAGAGTCATCAGTGAAAACAGAAACGGAGTCTGAATGAGAAGAACAGTGCTCTAAAAACAACACATATGGCGGCAAATACTTCTTACTCTCGAAAACAGGGGCAACACGAACACACCGGGAAACTGACAGTACCCAACTTTAGGCAACCGATAAGGGCAGACGGGAGCAGAAGGAACCGATAACGCCGACAAGACAGACGCAGCCCGAAACCCAAAAGGTTCGGGAAGACTAGGGAGGGCAGCATATGCAGGCGAACGGGAATCCCACAAGATCGACCTGCAGGGAACTGATCAGGAAGGCGTTGGGTTCGGAACCAACACCGAAGCAACGAGGATTGGCGACGTAAATCCAGAGGCAGGAGGCCAGCATCCACAAGGAGACTAGGAATCGGGGAAGACCTAAAGGCACCCGTAGCCAAGCGGATCCCGGCATGGTGCACGGAGTCCAACACACGTAGGTGGGCCTCCGTGGCAGACGAGTAGACCTCACAGCCATACTCCAACTTGGGAAGGATGAGTGTCCTGTGGAGGAGGAGGAGAGTGTCCTTATCTGCACCCCAAGAAGTATGAGCCAAAACCCGAAGGAGGGATAAGGCTTTCTGACAAGCCGCTTTAACGGAACGAAGATGAGGAATCCAAGTAAGACGGCTGTCGAAGAGAAGACCAAGATAGCGAGTGGTCTCCTCGCATGAGATGCGCCTATGTGCGAGATAGAGATTAAGGTCTGGATGAACACCGCGGAGGCGGCAAAAGTGCATGGCTACTGTCTTTGAGTCTGAGAACCGGAAACCGCGTTCAGAAGCCCAACGGAAAATCCTGTTAATCGAAATTTGGAGTTTCCGTTCAATCAGAGGCATCCGTGCAGCTGAGAAGAAAATGGAGAGGTCGTCCACATATAGAGAACTATGGATACTATCAGGAAGAACACTAATAACACTATTAATGGCCACTACAAAGAGTGTAACACTTAGAATGCTGCCCTGTGGCAAACCATCCTCATGCGCCCAAGCCTCTGAGAGAATACTCCCCACGCGAACCCATAAAAGACGATCTGATAAAAATTGCTTGGTAAAAATAAGGAGGCGACCGCGAAGACCAAACTCAAAGAGACTACGGTAAGTAAAATACCATGGCACCAAACACTGTTTCGTGGTGGTGATTCTTTGCAAATGCCACGCAAATAGACGAAATCAAAGATAAAAGAGCATCAGTGGTTGATCGCACCTTTCGAAAACCGTACTGAACCGGGGTGAAGAAATTCCCGCTCTCCAGGTACCACATCAGCCGCACGTTTACCATCTTCTCCAGCACCTTGCAGATGCATTAAGTCAAAGAAATAGGACGGTAGTTAGTGGCTTGTAAATGATCCTTTCCTGGCTTCGGGATGGGAAGGACTACGGCCACACTCCAAGCAGAAGGAAAATTACCGGTACGCCAAATAGAATTGTAAAGACCTAATAAAAATTAAAAGCAATATCAGACATGTGTCGCAAGAAAGCATAAGGGATGTCATCGGGACTCGGAGACGAATCACAGCACTGGGATAAAGCCGTAATTAGTTCGCCGGGAAAGAACGGGACATTATAGGACTCCCCGCCAGGGGAGGCAAAGTCCACGTCCACAGCCTCCAAACCCTGGTGATGCCGAGACCCTGGTGCAGTAGGATCCCTCCGAGAGACACTAGAGAAGTGGCCGGTAAACAGGTCAGCAACAGTTTTAGGATCTGCCATCTTCTCCCCAGCATGGGACAGGACCAGAGGAGGAGGGAGAGAAAACTTTCCAGAGATCTTACGGACTTTGTTAAAGACTGCCGTGAGAGGAGTTCGAAAGGTGATGGAAGATAGATAAACCCTCCAAGAACGTCGCTGAGCCTCCTTTAAAATGTGTCGCGCTCGAGCACGGGCTCGCCGAAAAGCCTCCAATCACAGAGGGTCTCCACGGTGGTGGCAAAGTCTCGAAAAAGCAGACTGTTTTTCTCTCACAGCAACAGTACAATCTGCGTTCCACCAGGAAACGGGACGCTTGGGAAACCGGCCAGATGTCTTGGGGACGGACTGAAGGGCCGCAGAGTGCAACAGAAGGATGATCACGGCTCACAGAAGTCACATCTTGGGACACAAAACGAGCCAATTGACGAGGCAATGCGCCTTTGACCAACGGCGTATCTTGGGAAACATTCATACCAGCCGCTGCATGAATATCAGCAACAACACGACTAAAGGAATGAGTGAGTGATTTGACGTAAGCGCCGTAACAGCCAGAGTCATATGGCGCCGCTACCAAACCATAAAAAACTAAAGATAAATGTGGAAAAACGAAAAAGACGACTATAGAAACTCATAAATCAAAATTCAACGATCATTACAACAAAGAGAGGAGGCCAGTCTCCTCCAGAAAATATACCACTTCATAACCCGGGGAAGGACACGCCGGGCCAAGCACCCGACTTAGACTAAAACCATCATCCGCACCGCAGCACCAGTAAAGGAAACGCTGCTTTAGCTACAAACTCAGGCACTCGACCAGCAAGTGCCGTACAGTAAGAGGCACCAAACAGTCATCGCAGTACGGTTGGTATTCACTGGACATCAGATAACTGTTGGTTAAGCGAGTGTGACCAATGCGCAGACGAGCTAAGGCTCTCTGCAAGCGACGTTCTCGTATTTTAGAATAATCCCATGGATGAGACACAGTCCTTGTAACCTCACCCATTTTCGAGGTGGCACCACGAGCATCCCACCGCTCCTGCCAAATAGCAATGATCGCCTCGCGAATCCCCGGAAACATCATCACAAAGATTCACCAAAAGACGAAACTTACATTATATTGTATTTATAAGCATCGTCTTTGTCTTGGAGAGAGAAGATTAATACGTAAATGTGTGTAGTGTAGCTCCTTTAAACTTCGTAGGATGTGACATCTAATCAAAGGAGCTACAATACACACATTTACGTATTAATCTTCTCTGTGCCTGTGGCTTGTTACCTACAGCAGCGGTTCTCAAAGTGGGGACTGCGGGTCCCTAGGGGTCCGTGGCACTTTGATAGGGGGTGTGAGAAATTTGGAGCGAAATTTGTGGTATATGGAGCCGATTTTCGTGAGAGCCATCTGGCAACACTGGTTGACTGCCATTGTGTCAACCACCGGCAATGTACATCAAGCGGCCATCAGGAGCGTATGTATCATGAATCATCGGGTAAAAAAAGCTTAATTATCAGATAGGGATAGGCTACTATAAGTACTGTTACAGAGTTCCATACTGTGCTAAATTTTTTTTTGCCAAGCCTAAGAGTGGAAAAAGGTCTTGGATGGGATCACTGACATATTCCCACAACTCACGGAGTTTTCGGACACAAACAACTATCAGTTGAGTTGGTAAGAAATTACATATGCTCTCATCCTACCGCACTGAATGAACATTTCAAATCGTACGTCATTGATGTTGACACAGATGTCTGGGGCAGGGTTCGGGATCTTTTTGTTGCCCATTCATCAGCAGGTGATCTCAGTGCAAAGGCAGCGGAAGAACTATTGGACCTGTCATGCGATGGGACCTAGAGGATCCGATTCTGACAAAGTTCATGTATA
Organism: Cancer borealis; assembly: GCA_036785275.1. NCBI lineage: Eukaryota > Metazoa > Arthropoda > Malacostraca > Decapoda > Cancridae > Cancer > Cancer borealis. The sequence goes on along the minus strand of JAXIVD010000345.1, from coordinate 80,188 downwards.
GACTTTTGGCCATCTGTTAAAGAGGAATATCTTGAACTCTTTACTGCAGCTTCGAAGGTTTTGCTCCCTTTTCCAACTACTTATTTCTGCGAGACATCTTTCTCAGCTCTGACAGTAATGTAAACCAAGTACAGGGCTCCTATGCATGTGGATGATGAGTATACCTCTTGTCCATCCCTCCAAGAATAGAGAAGCTGTGCACCGAGAGACAGGGCTATCCTTCCCATTAATACTGAACAAAAGACATTTGATGCTGATGAGGAGGGAGAGGGAATTTCTGAATTTTCATGCCATTTTCCAAATAGATATATTTAACTTCTTTATTTTGATTGTTATAGGTGTTCATGTGCAGAGGGATTTGAAAAGCCTCACCAACCAATACAACTGTTGTCACTGGTAGAGAAAGATTACTCAGTACATGTGAAGGATGTTTTTCTTCTTTTTTCCTCTTATTTTTGGATTGAACATTTTTATTTTTATTTGTGTCTAATACATTTCTTTTGATTTCGTTTGTATGTTCACATAACGATAACCTACATGGACATCGAACTATGAAAAGCAGATGTAACATAAGATACATTTTTTAGAACATAAATAATTGAGGGGGTCCTTGGTTTAATTTCTGTCATAGAGGGGGTCCTTGCCCCTTGATTGAAAAAAGTTTGAGAACCCCTGACCTATCGGACCACTTAATCAAGATTGGTATCTCAAAAGACAAGCTATGATTTCGGTACTTAAATTTTTCTTGATACTTCTATTCATTTAGTAAAGTTATCTTTATAGAAAATAAATAACAGGTTGAAATACTATCGACCATACAAAAAAAACGTCAAGTTAAGCATAAGAAATATCTTGTTGAGCAAAATGACTCACTTTTAGTAAAGATTCCTGACTTGTACTGGGTTGTACTGCAGGGACGAACCCGCGGCGGCTCGAGTCCTTGAGGTCCTGCAGATTGTTGATGGGCTTTTCAAGCAAAGGATTGGCAAGAAAGGAGATGAGGTTACCGGAGTACAGTGCTGGCGGGAAAAGAACACAATGTTATTAAAGGAAAACGAGATATTTTCCAAGTCTTAGAATTAATGTCATGTGAGAATAGATAATATTCATTAAATAATTCACTAGCTATTTCAATGGATAACGAGATGCCTTTATTAAGAAGTCAGTATCTTTATTTAACTTCACCAAACTGTCCTCTTCTTTACCTTTCCAGTCATCTATCATTTCCTTCTCTTATCCATTATCCATTATCATAAACGCACACACGCACACGCACACACACACGCACACGCACACATACACACGCACACGCACACGCACTATTGTCCACAAGTCGAAATATTCTGTTGGTGACGAATTGCGTAGTCCTGATACGGCCTCCAACTTTTTCCACATTAGCTTCAGCAACATTCATGGTCTCATATATAATTTTCAACTCGTGAAACATCACCTATTTCCTTTAAACCTCATCTTCTCTTCCTCACTGAGACTCAGGTGTCGGAGACCTTGACAACAACCCTTTTCCTGTTCCCTCCTACTTATCCATCCTAATTTATACGTAAAAAACACATAACTTGCTCTGGTGTCCACGGCCTTAAATCATCAGAACACACACACTCACAAACAAAAAGCAGACATACACACACACTTACCATACATTATGATGCCGAAGACGTACCACGTAAAAAGAAACACTCTAATGGGTGGAGAATGATCAGGCACCAGGTTTCCTTGCAGTACAAGAGTGCGGAACATGTTGAAACAAAAATTAAACAATGACTCGTTCGGTAAATATGTCATCACAGATGCCTTCTTTCTAACAGAATCATTATCATGGGCGTAGGATGCTAGATCACATGCTGTTGGTGTTGTTCGTGATGACAGAGTTAGCCCTTGTGTTGGCCAACATGTGGACAGCAGCAATGAATCAGCTCGGCGAGGTGAGTGACGCCAGACAGCTGTGGTGCAATAGTTGTGGCCTAGACTGACTAAAAAACTCAAAAAGCCCATTACCAAAGTTATTGTGACCAGCAGTGTCCAAACCTGTTGATAAAGAAAGACAATTTATTAATAGATTTTGTCCTACAAACCAAAGAAATATTCTAATGAGGTTTCTTCTATGACCCCATTTACTATGATTTTCATATATGAAATTGGACAGGAATGGAATGAATTGGAATTATATGTAATTTGTGTCTAGAGAAACCTGAGTGGTTCATTCACTCCTATCACTCATGTATTTATAGCTATAGTGGAGATATTAGTCTCAAAATCTAATGAAAAGAAAATCATATGCATTGGAGTGCGTTCTATGGCTCGGGGGGTATCTTTTTTTCTATATCATAAACCGTTGGCGCTAGTAGGCTTTTTTTTTTTTTTTTTTTATAGAAGCAGGATGGATTTGCATGCCTCTTGCCTGTTATTTGGCGTAGGTTTATTGATATTTTATAGTGACGCCTCGAAAGTTTACGTTCTCGCTTGAATATGTTGAGAACGACGAGAGGCTAATCGCTGCTAAAGCCTCAAATGCATATAATATTGTAAGTCCCGTCTGAGGACAGTATGGCAGCAACTTTGGTAGTCTTTGGCCACTCGGCGGCGATATCAAATAATGATAAATGATCAGCGGATATCGGGGGATCGAACCTGGGACCCTAAGTTCGCATACCCGAACATGAAAAATATATGCGATCAATCGTTTGAAATCCTTCCCTGTGATTACGTTATCGTCGTTGACCCAGTCAGATGAAGAAAGTTGAGTCATTAGCTCACTGTCCATTACGGATGCAAGATTCTCAGCAGGTTCGATGAATCAATCCAGAAATATCATTTTGAGATGAATAATGTGATAGTAGCAAGAAGTAAAGGCATGAATTTAAAAGTACGAAGATATAACCCAATTGCTCGTAATTCATACTGCACTGGTGCGGGACTATCCACCTAAGATTCTGGAAATAAAACATAGTTCAAGAATTCCCCCATTGCAAGGAATTACAGGTCGTAAAATACGAGTCTTGGGTCAAGCGAGTGTTACCATCTCTAGCACCAGTAATCACCCAATTGCCATTACGGTAGCGGTAATTCCTGATAATTATCTGCGTCCATCAACATTGCTCGGTATGAATGCCATCAGTCAAGCTACACTTACACTAGATTATCAAGCCAGAAAAGTTTATTGGAACAACTTGACTTATCCGTTAGTGTTAGCAGCGAATGAATATGATAAAGTTCAAAGGGTGGTGAGAGAAACACGGCCTGTCCCTAATAACCACTCCAATAACCGCCCCAAATATGGCAGATTAACTACCCGTAAACACCTGGACTGTTACTTAACGACCATGGTGGAAGTTAAAGTTGATGAACCACCTAACACCGTAGTAGTGGTTGAGGCCAAACATCAATACGTCCAAATGGAATACCAATGGTTATGACTGTCACTAAAGATCAAACCTTGTTTATCCCCGTCATCAATAATACCAAGGTAGGGTTAACCTTGCACCCTGGAACATTGTTAGTCACCGATGATCGAGTGCAAGACGAACAATTAGAAGCAAAGGACACCCCCGTTACGATTAGTGAGGCCCTCGGACCTGAGAATGATTGTGTTATTAATCACCAAACACGCTGGGAAAAACTGCAGTCCATCCTAGAGTCCTGTGATTGGTCACATCTAAACCCAGAACAGAAAGACCTTTTATTTCAAATCATCCAACAACATCAAGAACTCTTTATAGTACACCCAGGCGAGTTAGGTTTAATTCAAGCAAAGCCAGCTCATATTCAGGTAGACGATCCAAGACCTTGCCGTACTCCTCTATACCGTTATCCCGAGAAAGTAAAGGAGGCGATTCAGTTGATATTGAAGGAGTTAGAGAGGAAAGGAATTATTGAAAGTTCAACTGCGGCTTGGCTGTCCCCAATAGTTTTAGTTAATAAGCCAGGGGAGACAAGAGACTCTGTAACTGTATGTATATTTTATCATTCCTTTGTTGATCTCATTTATATAAAGATATTTAAAGGGTTCAAATACTGTAAAGAAGGATCAGTAGATGCCTAGCTGTTTCATAAGTAAAGGCGATCACATTGCTTATAGAGATATGTTCACGTCACTCATTGCTGACAAGAGAAGCGCGCTCGCAGGATGTGATCGAGGTGAGATCTGTTTATTTCTTATATATTGTGGTATAAATTGACTGTTATGATGATTTATTGATTGTAAGCATTACTTGAAGTGTATGACAATGCCATGAGAATGTATGTGTATTCGTTCTGTGACTGGAAATGTATATTTCAGTTCTTTACGACATGGTAAAGCCAGCCAGACATGGTGAGGCAAAAGAGAGGACTGAGCTTCAATAAACGTCATCGGGAAATACGGGTTTCTGTTCACCCCGGTGAGGAAGCATGTCCTGCCATGCCTGTAAAACAGTTCACATTAATTGGAAGCCTGCGAAAGCCGCTACAGACTCTGTTTAGATCATAGGAAGGTAAATAAACAGCTAGCTATGGATATTCATCCTCTTCCTAAGTTAGAAGAGTTAGTGGAGAATGTATCAGGAAGCGACTACTATGCCACATTGGATATGAAGGACGCATATTACCAAATCGCCCTCGATCAATCAAGCAGGGACCTAACTACTTTTAGTGATGGAATCTCGCTCTATAGGTTTAAAAGATTACCCTTTGGTTTGAGCTGTTCCCCGGCTTTATTCGCTAGACAAATGAACCAAGCTCTAGCCCCGCTACTTAAAGAAAATTGGGTTAAAAGCTACCTTGATGATCTTATTGTGTATGCGGCAGACTACGTTACCTTAATTGAAAGGCTTGATAAGTTATTTAAACACTTAATGTCCGTAGGTATAAAACTTAACCTCTCCAAATGTCATATTGGTCAAAGACAAGTCAAGTTCTTAGGACATATAGTTTCGAAGGAAGGGTATCGTCCTGACCCACGTAACGTAGACGCGGTAACCCAAATGAAACCACCAACTACTATCAAGGAAACTCGACGTTTCATCGGGATGTGCTCATTCTATCGCCGCCACATAGACAAATTTTCAAAGATTCTAGCCCCTCTTACCAACCTTACTAAAAAGAGCCAAGTATTTGACTGGACTAGTGAGTGCCAGAATGCTTTTGAGACTTTAAAAGTTAAATTAACCCATGCCTCAATACTCTTTAAAGCCGCAATGAATCGAGAGTTTATATTAGAAACCGATGCTAGTGTTACTCATGTAGGAGCAGTGCTGATGCAATATGATGGGAAAGAACCACGAGTGATATGATTCTTTTCAAAGAAATTAAGACCGGCCGAAATAAGATACTCCGCAACCGACAGGGATGCGTTAGCTGTAGTGTTAGCCTGCCGGAACTTCCACCATTATTTGTGGGGAGTGCGCGTCCTTATCCGCACCGATCATCAACCCCTCATTTATGTGTTAAGGCAGAGAACAAAATCGCCCCGGATGAATAGGTGGATATTAGAGATGAGGGAGTTTCAGTATAAAATAGAGTACAAAGCCGGATCTAAGAACGTGGTGGCAGATCAACTGAGCTGTCCAGTTAATGTAGTTAGAATGGTAGGGCAAGATACTTTTCTAGGGATGACCAAAGATGAGTTTATACAAACCCAATTAGATGAACCCCGTTGGCGAGAAATGAAAGAGTATTTAGAAGGAGGACAAGTGCCACGACATAAATATCCTCCAGTAATCTTAATTCAGTTCATTGTGGAAGATGGAGTCCTTTACTATTCTAAACAGAAGAAAGATAACACCTTGCTCTATTTGTTGGTGGTGCCCACGCTGATGAAAAAGAAAGCCCTTACTATTGTTCATGAGAAAGAATCAGGGCATTTAGGTCAACTAAAGTCAATATTAAAGGGAGAAGAATATTTTTATTGGCCAAATTTAAAGGCAGATGTAAAGAAATTTGCAAAAGAATGCCTAACCTATCAACAAACTAAGTCAGCATCCGGTTTGCAAAGGCAGCGGCGAGAATTGCCTCCTGTACACCAGCCTTTGGATAGAATCAGTATAGATATAACTGAAATGACTCCTGCTTGAGGAGGTCATAGGTATGTACTAACTATTGTGGATCATTTTTCGAGATTTATAAAATTGTTAAAATTACGTTCAAGGCAGACTGAAGAGGTAGTTAAGGGTATTAGATTGTACGTGGGGGACTATGGGGTGCCGAGGACACTCCTAGCTGATAATGCCTGTGAATTCCGTTCCCACCTGCTGGCGGATTTCTGTCAAGCCCACGGAATTAATCGAGTCTACATCCCATACCATCCTCAAGGAAACTCTCATCACCGAACGCCTACATCGAACTCTTAAGTCAGTGTTAGCGTGTTTAAGCAAGGGGCAACCAACTAAGTGGCCCGATTATCTCACGCAGTGTCAGCAAATATTTAACGCTGCTGTGCACGAGACCACAGGAGAGCAACCACACTACCTGATATTCAATCGCCACGCTCCTAGATTTGTAGGGACGACTCTACCACAAGTGGACGATGAAATAGACATTTGTACTGGTGCGCGACTATTCACCTAAGATTCACTGAGATTCCTTTACAGAATCGCTAGATAAATCCTTGTGTTCTTCAAACTCGTCCGACTATTAAATACATTATTATTTTTAGAGTAGGAAGAATTAGCTAAGGGTTAATGGGAAGGAGTGATAAGTAGCCTTGATATAAAAACTCGTGACGTCACTTGAAGCGAACAGTATAAAAGGGGCAGCAGCGAGTGATTAATTTTCTTTGTCCGCTGACAACACTTCAGGAAGGTAAGGGAGATCCGTGTGTTCCTAGGGACTAGGAAAACCACGTGGAATCTTTTATGATATTAATATTATTATTATTAATCCTGTTTATTTTTTATTTTACTCTTTTTCTTTCATCTGCCTCAGGGAAAGGACCTAGTAGAGGGTAGTAATTAGTATAATTACTGGCAACCAGTAGAGTGATAGCAGCGGTGTTGGTGGCAAGCAGTACAGTGATAGCAGTGGTGTTGGTGGCAACCAGTACAGTGATAACAGTTGTGTTGGTGGCAAGCAGTACAGTGGTGGCAAGCAGTACAGTGATAGCAGCGGTGTAGGATTCCAGAACCAATATACATTAGTGTTGCCCTTGATGCAGTGAAGCAAATATCCCGTGATAACAGTAGGAAGTGGTTGGCGCGAGCAAATATGGGTGGAAAAGATCAAACTGTAGATGTTGGTGATCTTGTGTGGGTAAAAAAGGAACAGGTTAGCTCTTCTATAGAAAGGAAACTTGGAATCAAGTGGATTGGCCCATTTAAAGTAAAGAAAGTGGCGCAGGGAGGAGTGTCATATGAACTTGAAAACACTTTCAGTGGCGACACAATCCACCGTGCCGCGGACAAGCTAAAACGATTTGTGGGTGATGGAGGTTACGTAGTAGACATGAGCGAGGTCGTGTTGTCCTCCGAGGATGAGGATGACACTGAGGAACCGCGCAGAGCCCGACAAGGAAGGCCTGTGAGGAGATATCTAGAGGAGTGTTAAGAGGGAAAGATGATAGTAAACAGATCCCTGGGTGACTAAAGGAACCTGGTTACTGCCCATAAACTCTTTTGCAGCTGAGAGGAGATGCCGAGCTGATACACTGGTCCCGCAGCTGAGGCAGAGATCACCGCAATCCTGGGGCCTCTGGCGTCTGCCACAGGGAAAGGACCTGGTAGTTTAACCTCCCAAGGACGAAGGCTTTGGTGAAACCCCGCCGTGGATCACCACCCTGCTCGGCCTGCCATGACTGGTGGGAGTTGGGCTCACCTGTTCCGACCAGGAGGTCGGGTCTCGTCTGACTCGTAGTCTTGGAAAAGACGGAAGAGGAGAAAGGAAGGAAGAAAAGAAGTGTGGAGACATAGAACAACAGAAAATACGGAAGAAAACCGGCTTCGTTGAATGTCAAATACTGTCAACCTTCGTCACGTTACGAGTGTGAGAATACAAGGATTTATTATTTTTTTTAAAGAGGAAAGCCGTGTACTGGTGCGCGACTATCCACTTAAGATTCACTGAGATTCCTTTACGGAATCGCTAGATAAATCCTTGTGTTCTTCACACTTGTCCGACTATTAAATACATTATTATTTTTAGAGTAGGAAGAATTAGCTGAGGGATAATGGGAAGGAGTGATAAGTAGCCTTGATATAAAAACTCGTGACGTCACTTGAAGCGAACAGTATAAAAGGGGCAGCAGCGAGTGATTCATTCTCTTTGTCCGCTGACAACACTTCATGAAGGGAGATCCGTGTGTTCCTAGGGACTTGAAAAACCACGTGGAACCTTTTGTGATATTAATATTTAACATGGAACTGTCCTCCGGATACAGAAAGCCGAGAGGACCAGAAAACGACTGTCTTTTGGGCTTTTGGGCTGCCTGTGAGCTGTTGGCTGTGAGCTGTGTTGGGGTCCCCTCCCCACAAAGTACGAGGCTATGAAGTAGATGGTGCCACACACACGGACACCAGGTTCAGTTGAGTGTATCGGCTACTTCTTCCCATAGTCCTCCCACATTGTTAGGTAGGATTAGCTAGGTATTTCATGCATGTTTTAATACCTCGTGTGTGGTAAGATGTACAGTTTCGTGTATCTGTTAATGTCTCGTGTGTGGTAAGGTATCCAGTTTGTAAGAGCATCACCACGAATTCAGCAAGCTTTGTTTTTCACTGTTTCAACCAAGTAAATTCTGTTTATTTTTTATTTTACTCTTTTTCTTTCATCTGTCTCAGGGAAAGGACCTAGTAGACAGTAGTAATTAGCATAGTTACTTGCAACCAGTAGAGTGATAGCAGCGATGTTGGTGGCAAGCAGTACAGTGATAGCAGTGGTGTTGGTGGCAACCAGTACAGTGATAACAGTGGTGTTGGTGGCAAGCAGTACAGTGGTGGCAAGCAGTACAGTGATAGCAGCGGTGTAGGATTCCAGAACCAGTACAATACTTCAATGTTAGAGTTGTTGACTAGGTGAACAGACTTCCAGCATCATTAGTTAGCTCAAAAACCATAGATAGTTTCATGTCCCGATTAGATGTATATTTCCGAGAAACGTATCTTTATTAACTAATTCATTGATTTTATCGATATTTTATGTACGTAATTGTTCCTTATTTTACAGATTGGCAGCACAATTACTATTAATAATATTGCCCTCCCAGGATATACCTGTGTTAGTTGTAATCTAGTATAGTATCTTCCTCTATACTTCATTCTTTACTTTGAAATTTTCATGTCCTCGTTTTCTACAAGGTACATGGTATTTCCTTCAAGCTGTTACTTGCTGCAAATTGCCGGAGGGAGAGGTGGGTGGGGAGAGAGCTTTGTTCTGTTCTATCCTGTTCTCCTACACGTAGTATACTAGTAATAATATGTAGTGCAGCAGATACCCTAGTTATAGACCAACAAGTCATCTGGTACCTGTTCTTATGTATTCTTATGTACTATGTAGTATGTACTCTTTCCGAGACAGGCTTGACTCCTAATATGCCAAACTTGTTTGAGTTTCAATGTATATTTGGACGAATTAGTCAGCAAAACCGTTTGAGTTGTAATCACGAACTTAATTCTAGGAACATTTTATCCTCCCGACACTGCCAAAGATTGTCGTCAAATTATTGCAATTTGTCCTTGTAAGTTTTATTCTTTTATTCTCAAACACCGTTATGTGCGCTACTATTTAATTATGCGTGCAGGTAGTTATAACAATATTTCTAATGTACTCATTATAGTGTTACGCAGGCTGTCTAGATTTTCCAAAAATAGAATGTGATGGAACTTGGAGAGACAAAATATCACGTGGTGAGTGATTCACGGTGCGAGTGAGGCAGCCACTCGTTTCCCCTCCAGTGGATGGAGAGATTTCTCCTACGAGCGTAAGAAGATACAATCTTAGTGGAACTTGGAGGAAGAAAAAATCACAATGTAAGTTATTCACAGGATGTGAGGGAGTCAGCCACACGTTCATGGAACAAGTTATCTTAGTAGAATAAACACTACCGTGGGATACTTCCTTGTCAATGGCTACTTTGTGTCTGCTGACGGCGAAGCAGAAGGTGCAAAGAGTTACAACAAACCCACGGTCATAGCAATACACTTATCATAATAGTATTTTCTTTTTCTTGCCGCTTTATAAATTAATGTTGGATTGTGGGACATTTAGTTCTTTGACTTGTGGGTTTGCAGAGCGTCATCCTTAGAAATTCAGCAAGAAATTTAGTTTCTTCTAATGATGAATAATTCAGATTGTGGAGGCGACATATCTCAGACTGAAAAAAAACGAGGGACGATCAATGATGATTACATTGCGAATATCATGACAATGAAAGGTTGAGATATGAGATAAAGTACGTTAACGAGTCTCGTAAAATATGTTCCAATGCTTGCAGTGGTTTAGCAATGTTGTAAAGGTCAGGTGTGTTTGAGCATACAATGCTCTCCGATGTGTACACGTTACTTGCAAGATATGGTCAACACTTGAGAATTTTCATCCTCTCAGCCATTATTTTTTATACACGTGTTCTTTCTTGAATGTGAACCCACATTATAGCTTCATCTTTAATCACTTCCTTAGCATGTCCATCACATTATTATAGACCAGATGATTAACTAAAGAAACCTCATTATACAGCCTGCTCGCGACTTCTGATGGAATTGAAAATATAAGATAAATAGTTTAAGTGACAATATTTGACGATAGAAACCCACATCTTCCCACCACTGGTCACACCTGCGCCTCACATCTTTTCAATATGAATATCGGTTCTGAATGTTTGTGGCCAGACAACAACTCTTTAGGTATGTGCGTATAATTACATGAGAAGAAGAGATACCAGGAGATATGTTGGTATATAACAAGGGTATATGCTGAACTATGTACTACTACTAGTAAACTGGATGGGAGGTCAAGGATAGAAGGGAGCATGACTCCACTCCTCCCTCCCCCAACCTTCTGGCAGAAAACTGTAAGAAAGGAACACAATATAATTTTTTTTCCCCTTAGCCGGTACCCTTTTAATAAAAAAAAAAAAAAAAAAAAAAAAAATATATAGCTCTGAAAAAAAAACAAGGACATGAAAATCTTATAATAAATATCTAACTTAAAACTAGACTACCACAAGTATTTGTGTATCATTATGGCCAATAACTTTAGTGAAATAATAGGGTGTTATTTCTACACCTCTCATCTGAAACATCAGATATACAGGTAAACGCTATCAAAAACCTTCCAAGAGTGGACAGATGTCGCTCCCTGTAACTGCTTTAATTTACCAGGATAATTCATGAACATTAGAATTTGTATTTCAATCAGGCAGTGCTCTTTTCCTATCTTATATATGTGACGTCATTTAATACTGGCTATAATGATGCTGATGATAAAAATTAACTAATGAAAAGAGGTAGCTTACAGGCAGAGAAAAGGGTGTGAAGACGGCCATTGAACGGTCTCTTTCTTTACGGGCACGGGACACAAGTGCCGTGCCCTCTTGGATGTACGGCTGAGTGAAGTCCACCACTGACTCCCGTTGAACTGAAAATGAAAGGTCCAACATGGAAAGTAGCTAAGAGTCGGAATTATAATATTCATCAGACATGCAAAGTGCAAGAATATAACTGAATAAAATAGGAGCAATGAACATGCAATCATAGTGCGAGGATATATAAAGGATGTGTACTAGAGAACAAAGAACTAAAGAAGATACTTGAAACTGAGAACGTAGCCTGGAAGAGACCATGAGGTAATACTTAATAGAATACAAAAAACTCACAAAAAAAGAAAATAGCAGAATCGTTTATATGCACTACATGATCCACATGGAGACGTTTATTTCCTTAGCTTCCTATGTGAACAAATCTCCATTAATTAGTACGCAATCTCTTGGAATGATTGAGGGAAGTTTATTAAGGCCGAGTTTTCAGTTTACTACAAAGTCATGCCATTCATCCTAAGCACTATCCCATTTTTTCTAAGTAAGCATGAGAAACTAACATACTGAATCTGGAAAAAAAAACGTCCAAAAGCCATTAATTAAAGAAAATAAATAGAACTTTTCTACTAAAATAATAGATTTTACTTGCAATGCACAGTGACACACCTCCCTTCCTTTTAAGTAAAAAAAAAAAAAATATGGGCAAACAGAAGGGAAAGGCAGAATGGAGATTATCATTAAAATTTACAGGAGTGAAGAAGATTAACTCGAACATTAGTAACATGGTGAGGTATGGCCGAAAATATATCGTGCTGTGGGAAGCAAGAAAGTGTATAGCTTCAGGCAGGACCCAAAAATGGAGGAATGCCCCGTTTACTGGGGCCAGGCAGGTTTGAAGGCTGGGTGGCCCAAAAAACTATATTTGTTTAATAATCAATAATTTCTCTTCATACTGAATTTTCTTTATTCTGTCCAAGCAAAACTAAGTTGTCTGTATGTAACATTCTATAAACCGTTAATGCCTCATATTTCAATCCTGGATTAACAAATTCCATCGAAAAAATAGAGGATTCGTTAAAGAAGATTAGAGGGAGGTGATGCCCTGTTTCATAATTAGTAGTAGCATAGCCCATATATTGGATACTGCATTCCTGGCTGGTTTCAGATACATAGCTGAGGCATAATGCGAAGCTCCTCCTCTTCGGTGGGTCTTGAGACTGCACAGGAATGACATGCTGCACATGTTCACACCTTCTTTTGGAGGAGAGGGATTGGGTGGTGGGGGGGAGGGATCGAGTATAGTGCTGGGATTTTTCATGTTACTAAATATCCTTTTCTTTTTTCTACACTAAGTTGACATAACTATAGTACCAAAAAAACGACTGAGGACAGTGTTGCCACCAGATCAAGCAAAACTTAATTCAGAGATGTGCATCATATGTCAGAGGGTGGACCTAAATCAGAAACCCACTAGTACGGAAAATGGTAGAACATGATTATCAAGGCAGCAAGCATTAGAAAAGGCATTGTTATGGAACGTCTGAAACATATCGATTACAGCAGTATAGATAATCATATAAGCAATGACTGCTGTAAAAAGTACACACTTTCAGAGACACTTGATACTACCAAGGCTGAACAAACCCAGCAAGAGAATAGTGAAGCGAGCTCTTCTGGTGTACACAGATCAAGGAGGTATATAGAATCTTCCTCGTGTGATCCGGCATACCAGCCAGAGGATGTCAACATTTTCTCTAAATAGTGCTTAACCTGTGGAACTGCTAGACGCAATAATTCATATCTATGAGACATATCGTATTTCTGAAACAAGTCGAGCAGAATTTTTTTTAAGGCAGCTTCAGCATTGGAAAACGATGTTTTTACTCGAGCATAAGATCTGCAAGATGTAAATTCTGTCTTTGAAGCTGATTTGTACTGCCATAAGCAATGTATTCGAAACTACCTTGGAACGGCGGAAGTACCTTTCACAAGTATAAAAAATTATGAAGCAGTGGACAATGACAAAAATTTGAAGAATGTTGGGGAAAAAATCAAAATGAAGAATTGGGGGATATATTTCAAGAAATGTGATGCTGTCATTAGGGAATGTTTTCAAACACAGGATTTTGATTTAAATGAAACATTTTGTGATGCTAGTGAACTAAAAAAAATTCGTATGACAACAACGTGATTCCATCAGAAATTGCAGAATTCTTTACAGGCCTTTTCAATGTTGACCTTGAGACAAGGACCCATTGCAACATCAGTGCTGCATATGAGGAGGACACTGAACAGGACTTTTCATAGCTAAGAAAAAGTTTATCTGTGTACCAAATTATATCATATATATTACATAATGATAAAAAACGCACCCCATTGCATATGATGAATTCTGAATTCATTTTCAGTGTCTAGGTCCAAAACACTCATTTTTAGTTTAAATCGGTTTGGACTAGAGATTAGCTATGATGAACTCATGAGATACCACTCAAATATAGCATCGTATATTACTGAAGTCAGCAATAATCACGTTCCATTTCCAGGCCATTTCAGCCCATGTAGGTTCACAATAGGAACAACTGATAACTTCGATCATGAAGAAGCAACACTTTCAGGTACTTTAGGAAGTCATGATTCTTATTCTAATGCAAGATAAACCACTGGGTCGCTTGAACCAAAGGAAACCAAATATATCAGAGACAAGTTTCATCCAAAGGAAAAGGCAATTCAATCAGAAACTAGCTTGTCAAGAACTTTGAACTTACAATAGAAGTACTAAGAAACCAAGATTGTCTGAGCCATATGAGGTACCCAGTGGACTGCACAATATGCATGCTCCGATTATCAGAAAATCAGGAACAAGAAGAATACATGGATTGAAAGTAATTAGATATGTCAGATATCAGTGAGAACATTCACAAATGTTACAATGACCACCTGGAATACTTTTAATTCACTTGTAACAGATGAAGAAGTTGCTCAGAAAATCTTAGTTTTTTTTGTCAGTACTGCCATATTCTGTTACTGAATATGCATCTGTATATACTGCTACCAAAAACTTTCAAAATATTGTTAGTCGATTATAGCAGTCACACTTGCCTATTACATGTGATGAGGGGTATATCACAATGCACGTGAGATAAGTATAAACAAGCCAAGTGAATTCAACAACTTAGTTTTATGCCTACGCTCTTTCCATCTAATCAAGGTTGTTTTGAGATCTATTGGCAAGTACATTGATGGCTGTGATGCTGAAACTATATTGGTAGAATCTGGTGCTTTTGGAAAAATGTTGTAAAATCTGTTTTACAAGGTAATCATTACTCGAGGTCTCTGAAAGGATTAACCATACTCTGTATTAAAAGACTACAGTGAACAAACTTTTTCAGAGTTCAAGGAGTTGCTCAATACAAGGCTGAACTAAAACTTCTCAAGCTCATGAAAGGTTGTGTTTATAAGAAAAACCGGAAAGGAAACAAGAGTCACCTGGATGCATTCCTCTGCACCCTATCTAAAATTATTAAGGATTTTAATACTTTTATCTCTATTTTAATTCTTCATATCTCTACTCTTGCTAAATCAGCTTCCAAAAAATTAGATGTCCTATGGCGTCTGCGTCCACTTTTCTCTCCCTCCGAGCTGCTTGCTCTGTACAGGGGCCTTATCTGTCTATGTATGGAGTATTGTCTCATGTCTGGTCTACTCACACAGTTTTACTAAACAGGGTGGAGTCTAAAGCTTTTCGTCTCATCAACTCTCCTCCTCTAACTGACAGTCTTGATTCTTTAAGTCACCGACGCAATGTTGCATCTTTATCTCTTTTCTACCGCTATTTTCATGCTGACTGGTCTTCTGAACTTGCTAATTGCATGCCTCCACCCCTCCCGCGGCCTCGATATACAAAACTGTCTACTTCTTCTCATCCCTTTTCTGTCCATCTTTCTAATGCAAGAGTTAACCAGTATCTTCACACTTTCACCACTTACACTAGTAAACTCTGGAACTCTCTTTCTTTGTCTGTTTTTTCACTTGCCTATGACTTGCACTCTTTCATAAGAGGAGTGTCAAGACACCTTTCATACTAAACTGAATCTCTACCTCCAACCTCTATTTCTCTAACTACATTTAAATTCTGGGTTCTTAAGGACCTACTTAAAGCTGATCGGGGATGTGACTGGGACGTTCAAACCGTACTACCTTTGTTTACTAGGTGTGACCATATCAATTATCTGAGGTGGACTTCTATTTATCTGAAAGAGATGAGGCAGTTGACCCAAGTAGCTCCATTTGCACATTAAAACTTTATGGCAGGTAAATTTGTAGTCAAGAGGACTGAGGGAAAGTGTGTCTTGCGCAGACAATCAACAAGTCACAAAAGAGTGTTGGGCGAGTCGTTGGAAACACAAAGCGGAAACAGTTTGTTGGAAAGTGGAAGATATAATACCATGAAATTATAGGAATCCTTAACTTCTAGCGGTCACTCCATCTGCTATAAAGATTTATCTGAAGCAAAAGTTCAATCTTCATGCAACAATGGTGTCTGAGGTTACTGTGCAAAACATGATTAAGTACATAGAAGATCATGAAAATCCAGTGATCATCTCTGCAAGTTATGATAAGCCAGAAAAGCTCCACAATATTATCACACAGGAAATAATGGCTCAAGAGACATGTGATGACTTGTTGCAATTTGAAACAAAATTTGCTGAACTGTATGTAACATTTCGAAATGAAAAATTTGTCAAAGAAAGAGACACATTTGATACAATTCATAGAAACAATCTCAGAACATTTAAATCAAATGAGGCTGTGAAAAAGACTTGAAGGACAGAAAACAACTTCCCGAGGCTCAGAAAATCTTTAACATAGCTTGTGTCTGCAACTATAATATCAAACACCTGTTGGAAAATGATTTAGTGGAAAACCGCTATCTGTTTGATGGAGAAGGGCTGATAATTAAACCAAACAAAAGTTATTTGTGTGCTGACCTTTATAAGGTGCTGAAAAGTTACAATTATACCCAACCACCATAATGGGCAGGTGCTAATACCACTAATATTATGGATGTCATGGGTTGTCTCGGAATATGTACAGCTTCTGTAAAGGCATTTGGTGAACTGTGTAAGAGTAAGATAGCACAAAGACTTTGCAGTAGATCCAATCGAATTGACTTTGTTTTTTATACACATGTTGAAGGGTCAGTCAAGGACAGTGAGAGGACTAGAAGATGTACATGCAGGCCAATTGACATAATTTCGTTTCTAGTGGAATGCAGCTTTCGGTTTCAATGGATACCTTCTGGGCTTCTCCAACCAATAAAACCCAGCTACAGCAGTTACTTCGACAAACTATCCTAAAACACACCAACCCGAAGACTGTAATTGTAAGTGCAATGGGTGTTTGCCATGAAAAAAATCTCTTGTATGTCAATCTCCCAGAGGAACATCAGCTTAGTTTCATAGCTTGACGTTGACCTTGAAGACGCAGATGTTAGGATGATCCCACATGTCCTACATGCTGTCAACAATGGGTCAACGAAAATTGTACTGCTATCCAATGATACTGATGTTATGGAATTAGCATTGCGCTACTGGGATATTTTGAAAGCTCACGAACTGCAAGAACTGTGGAGGTGAGCTGGAATGGGAAACACAACCCGCTATATTCCATATTACGTTTATAAGTTTGCTAATTACGTCCCGACTCCTTTTTCAGTTTCAGTGTAACATAAATATGCTGTTTTCGTAGGCGTTGTTGTTGTGTCATTGTCATTGGTGTTGATGAAAATGAGAAAGATGACGAAGATGGTAATACGATGATGATGATGATCACTACTCACCTGTAATAGTGAGTTCATTGAGTGTTACGTGGGCAAGGCGTCGAGCCACCAGACCCACCATACCGTAAACACTACCATTGGGTAGCAGGCCGCCCCACTTACGATCTTCGGGCTCCACCACCTGGATGCTGGGTGAGAAAGCAACAACGTTAATGAAGCAGATCCCAAGCAAAATGTGACTTATTCAATATTACTACAAGGAATTAAGGTTCCTTAACTACTGTTCAATGGGCGACTATAAAGATAGTAAAATAAATAAAATTTCAACCGAATATAAATTAAGGAAATTTGCTCAATTGTGAGCCTGACCTGCTCAGAGGACGACATGCAGCTACTCGCTCGCGCTAACAAGGGATACCAGGTGTGTCAACACAAGGGATACCACGCTTTTACCATAACAAGTATTTTATTGTGTTTTGTGTGTATTTTAGGGAAAAATTATTTAGATGGCTGAGTGTGTAGTACTCAACATAGGCGAGGGGGTTACAGGTATGGAGGGTAGAGTGGTGAGGTGTGGTTCCTGTGGAATGGAGAGACAATGGATGGTAAGTGAATGTAAGTTGTGTGAAGTGTTAGCAAGAAATGCAGCTTTAGAGGAAGAGGTTAAGGAAGTGAAAGTTTTATTGGCACAGAAGAGGCAACAGATGCAAGATTGGAGGGTTGTGGATAGGGGAGGGAAAGGGAGGATGAGCCCTCCCTTGTGTGAGGTGGAATTTCCTCCCCTGTGTGAGGTAGAGTGTAGCAACAAGTTTGGCTTGTTAGCTACACAGGAGGAGGAAGAGGTCGTGATAGAAGTAGGAGCAGGAGAAGGGGACAGGACCCCCAAGCGAAGGTAGTGAGGAGGAAGTTAGATGGGAAGGAGAGGAAGGAAGGTGAGGAAGGACAGGGAAAGGTTAGAAGGGTCGCAGGAAGTGTTAGTTTTGGGTGACTCCAGGATTTGGTATTTAGATGAGACTCTCTGTGAGGCCGACAGGGAGAGGAGGATGACGAGTTGTCTTCCTGGGGCCGAAGTGCAGTTAGTGGTGGTTCACATGGGAGTGAACGATGTAGGCAGGATAAGGTCAGAGGAGCTAGTGGATAGGTATAAAGAGCTTCTGAGAAAGACAAAGAAGAGTGGTAGGAGATGTATAGTGTCAGGGGTGCTCCCTAGACAGGTGGTTAGAGGCTGGTGGCTCTCACATGCCCTTGGCCTCAACGAGAGGTTGATGAGGATGTGTGGGGAGGATGGGGTAGGTTTTATAGATGAGTGGAGCAGGTTTTATGGGAGACAGGAGCTGTATGCCAGGGATGGTGTACACTTCAGTAAGAAGGGGGTGCAGGAGCTTAGTGAGTGTCTTGAGAGGGCAGTTAGGCAGTCCACTCAGGGAAACTAAATATTAATAGAGGTAAGGGTAATAGTCACAAAGGACGGGGAAAAGAGAGGGAGTACATGAACTTAGTGTCTTTTATACAATACAAACAGTAGAAGTGTAATAAATAAGATAGACACACTTAGAGGTATCGCATGTGTAGAAGAGTTAGATATTATAGGTATTACAGAAACCTGGTTAGATATTGTAGGCAAACTTTTCTTACCTGAAGTAGGAATAGATGGGTACACTTTTTTCACAGGGATAGAGAAGGGAGGAGAGGGGGAGGTGTAGCATTGTATGTTAGAAACACATTAAATAGCTATGTCAATACCACAACAAAAACAGATAGAAATACGGAATAATTATTGATTGACATTATTATAGGAGAGAAAAAGTTTGTTGTAGGGATTATATATAGGCCTCCGGATTTAGACGAAGCAGCTAGTGCACCTCCGATGCAAGAGCTTGCAAGGGCATCTAGATATACAAATGTGTGCATTATGGGGGACTTTAATTATAGGAGAATAGACTGGGATAGTATGACAGGAGACGGGAGCTCGGAGGAATTCTTAAACGGTTTTTTCATACAACTTGTAAGGGAACCAACGCGACAGGGAAATATTTTAGATCTGGTCTTCACGAATAATAAAACTTTGGTCAGTCAGGTTGAGATAGGAGTTTGATTTGATGTTAATGACCACCATGAAATTAGATTAAAGATTAATGCAAAGAGGGAGATAGAACAAAACACTGCTTTAGTACCAGATTTTAGAAAAGGCAATTACCTGGGTCCCAGATACCACTTTCAGAGTATAGATTGGGAGGGAATAGGAGTAGGCAGAGAAGAGGATCAAAACATTGAGGTAGAATTGCATTATAATAGCATAGTTAGGGAAATTCATACAGGGATGGAACAGTATACGTTTATACCTAAGAGGAGGATTAGGTCAAATAGAAATGATCCAAAATGAATGAATAGCAGCATTAGAAGATAAATTTAATTAAAAAGGGGACTCTATAAGAGAAGTACAGATAGTAGGGCAGTATAATGGCCTAGCTAGGAAAGTTAAAAAGGATATTAGGACTGTAAAGATAAATTATGAGGTTACGATAGCTAGAGATACCCAGAAGGATCCAAAGGGATTCTATCAGTTGTACAAGGATAAAATAAAGGAAAGAATAGGATCTCTTAAATGAATGGATGGCAGCTTGATAGAAAATGGTGAGGAAATTAGTAAGGAATTAAATAAATACTTCTTGTCCGTATTTACTCAGGAAGAGTCGGGTAGGGAATTGGAGCCAGTACAGATCTTTAGGGGACAAGAGGTTGATAAATTAAGCAAAATAGTCATAAGTAGGGAAGTAGTTAGCAAGGAAATAGATAGACTTAAAAAAACTAAATCTCCAGGGCCAGACGACATTTTTCCGAGGATTCTTAGGGAATGTAGAGAAGAACTTGTTGAGCCCATTGCGATGATTTTTAGAATTAATAGGGAACAGAGGGTACAAATTAATGGGAAGAAATCAGAATGGGGTGAGCCTGACCTGCTCAGAGGAGGACGTGCTGCTACTCGCTCGTGCTACAAGGGATACAAGGTTGTATTATCCATTACAGATTTTTTATTGTGTTTTTGTGTGTCAACACAAGGGATACCAGGCTATATTTTTACCATAAGTATTTTATTGTGTTTTGTGTACATTTTTGTGAAAAAGTATTTAGATGGCTGAATGCGTAGTACTCAATATAGGCGAGGAGGTTACAGGTATGGAGGGTGGAGTGGTGAGGTGTGGTTCTTGTAGAATGGAGAGACAATGTAAGGTAAGTGGATGTAAATTGTGTGAAGTGTTAGCTAGAAATGTAGCCTTAGAGGAAGAGGTTAAGGAGGTGAAAGTATTGTTGACACAGACGAGACAACAGTTATTAGAGCTAAGGCAGGAAGCTAGCGTCAGGTCACGAGACTCAGGTCAGGTTAGGTCAGGTGACTCAGGTCAGAGACAAGGGGGGAATAGTTGGAGGATTGTGGGTAGGGGAGGGAAGGGGAGCGTGAACCCTCCCTTGTGTGAGGTGGAATTTCCTCCCCTGAGTCAGGTAGAGTGTAGCAACAAGTTTGGCTTATTAGCTACACAGGAAGAGGAAGAGGTCGTGATAGAAGTAGGAGCAGGTGAAGGGGACAGGACACCCAAGGCGAAGATAGTGAAGAGAAAGTTAGATGGGAAGGAGAGGAAGGAGGGTGAGAAGGTGAGGAAGAACAAGGAAGGGTTAGAAGGGTCGCAGGAAGTGTTAGTTCTGGGTGACTCCAGGATTAGGTATTTAGACGAGACCTTCTGTGAAGCCGACAGGGCAAGGAGGATGACGTGTTGTCTTCCTGGGGCCGGAGTACAGGACGTGGTAGAGAGATACAAGAAGGTTGTGGAGGGGAAAGAGGCGTTAGTGGTGGTTCACGTGGGCGTGAACGATGTTGGCAGGGTAAGGTCAGAGGAGCTAGTGCTTAGGTATAGGGAGCTTCTGAGGGAGATAAGGGAGAGTGGTAGGAGGTGTATAGTCTCAGGGGTGCTCCCTTTACAGGGGGTTAGAGGTTGGTGGCTCTCACATGCACTTGGCCTCAACGAGAGGTTGATGAGGATGTGTGGGGAGGATAGGGTAGGTTTTATGGATGAGTGGAGCAGGTTCTATGGGAGACAGGAGCTGTATGCCAGGGATGGTGTACACTTCAGTAGGAAGGGAGCGCAGGAACTTAGTGAGTGTCTTGAGAGGGCTGTTAGGCAGTCCAGTCAGGGAAACTAAATATTAATAGAGGTAAGGGTAATAGTCACAAAGGACGGGGTAAAGAGAGGGAGGTGCATGAACTAAGTGTCTTTTATACAAACAGTAGAAGTGTAATAAATAAGATAGACACACTTAGAGGTATCGCATGTGTTGAAGAATTAGATATTATAGGTATTACAGAAACTTGGTTAGATATTGCAGCCAAACATTTCTTACCTGAAGTAGGAATAGATGGGTACACTTTTTTCCACAAGGATAGAGTAGGGAGGAGAGGGGGAGGTGTGGCACTGTACGTTAGAAACACATTGAATAGCTATGTCAATACCACAATAAAAACAGATAGGAATACGGAGTCATTATGGATTGACATTATTATAGGAGGGAATAAGTTAGTTGTTGGCATTATATATAGGCCTCCAGATTTAAGCGAAGCAGCTAGTGCACCCCTGATGCAGGAGCTTGCAAGGGCATCTAGGTATAATAATGTATGCGTTATAGGGGACTTTAATTATAGGAGAATAGACTGGGCTAGTATGACAGGAGACAGGTGCTCGTAGGAATTCTTAAATGTCGTTCAGGATGGTTTTTTCACACAACTTGTAAGGGAACCAACACGACAGGGAAATATTTTAGATCTGGTCTTAACGAATAATGAAACTTTGGTAAGTCAGGTTGAGATAGGAGCGAAATTTGATGTTAGTGACCACCAGTAAATTAGATTCAAGATTAATGCAAAGAGGCAGGTAGAACAGAACACTGCTTTAGTACCAGATTTTAGAAAAGGAAATTACCAGGGCCTCAGACATTATTTCCAGGGTATAAATTGGGAGGGTATGGGAGTAGGCAGAGAGGAGGATCACAACATTGAGGTAGAATTGCATTATAATAACATAGTAAGGGAAATTCATACAGGGCAGGAACAGCATATACCTAAGAGGAGGATTAGGCCAAATAAAAATGATCCAAAATGGATGAATAGCAACATTAGAAGGAAACTTGGATTAAAAAGTGGACTCTATAGGAGAATTAAAAGGGGAGAAATACAGGTAGTAGGGCAGTATAATGACCTAGCTAGGAAGGTTAAAAAGGATATTAATACTGCAAAGAGGAATTATGAGGTTAGGATAGCTAGAGATGCCCAGAAGGATCCAAAGGGATTCTATCAGTTGTACAAGGCTAAAACAAAGGAAAGAATAGGACCTCTTAAAGGAATGGATGGCAGCTTGATAGAAAATGGTGAGGAAATTAGTAAGGAATTAAATAAATACTTCTTGTCCGTATTTTCTCAAGAAGAGTCAGGTAGGGAACTGGAGCCAGTACAGATCTTTAGGGGACAAAAGGATGATAAATTAAGTGAAATAGCCATAAGTAGGGAAGTAGTTAGCAAGGATATAGATAGACTTAAAAAGATTAAATCTCCAGGGCTGGACAACATTTTTCCGAGGATTCTTAGGGAATGTAGAGAAGAACTCGTTGAACCTATTGCCATGATTTTTAGAGAATCACTAGACACAGAAGTAGGACCTAGGCTATGGAGGCAGGCAAATGTAGTTCCTATATTCAAGAAAGGAGATAAGGCAGAAAGTAGTAACTACCGCCCAATTAGTTTAACATCAGTGGTAGGCAAGATCTTAGAAGCTATCATAGCAAGGGCAATTAGGAAACATTTAGATGAACACAAGCTAATTAGACATAATCAACATGGTTTTAGTAAGGGGAAGTCATGTCTCACAAATTTATTATCCTTCTATATTTGAAACAATTGATAAGGGGGACGAGTATGATATAGTTTATTTGGACTTCAGTAAAGCCTTTGACAGAGTACCTCATAGGAGACTATTAAGTAAAGTTAAGGCTCACGGCATAGGTGGGAAGGTACTAGAATGGATTAGGGGATGGCTTACTGGTAGGGAACAGAGGGTACAAATCAATGGGAAGAAATCAGAATGGGGTAATGTCACTAGTAGGGTACCACAGGGATCAGTACTAGGACCAGTGTTATTCATAATTTATATAAATGACTTAGAAACAGGAATCAATAGTGATATCAGTAAATTTGCAGATGACACAAAGATAGGAAGACAGGTAAAGAATTTAGACGATGCTAGGATGCTGCAGGATGACTTAAATAGGCTGTACGAGTGGTCAGAGACATGGCAGATGCAGTTTAATGTTAACAAGTGTAGTATTATGAGCGTTGGTAAAGGAAATAGGTCTGTAGACTACACATTAAATGATATTACCTTAGGAAGGTCATATAGTGTGAGGGACTTAGGAGTTCAAATAAGCAGTGACTTGCGCCCCAGTGTATTATAGCTAGAAATAGGGCCAAGAAGATACTGGGATTTATTAGTAGGTGTGTGACAAATAGGAGTTCTGAGGTAATTCTGAGGTTGTATTTAGCGTTAGTCAGACCCCAGCTAGATTATGCAGCTCAATTTTGGTCCCCTTATTATAGGAAGGATATAGGCTCCTTGGAGGCAGTTCAGAGAAGAATGACCAAGATGATTCAGGGGCTGAGAAATTTACCCTACAAAGATAGGTTAAAACGTCTTAATCTCCACTCCCTAGAGAGAAGGAGGGCAAGAGAGGATATGATTGAGGTTTTCAAATGGGTAAAAGGAATTAATAAGGGAAACATTGATCAGGTTTTAGAATTTAGTAGTCAGGATAGGACACGTGGAAATGGGTACAAGCTAGAAAAACTTAGATTCAGGACAGACCTAGGTAGATATTGGTTCACTAACAGAGTCGTGAACGATTGGAATAGGCTGGATAGACACGTAGTAAGTGCTGAGTCAATAGGTAGCTTTAACAAACGGTTGGATGAGAGTATGGATAGGGATGACAGGTGGGATGGCTAAATATTGGATTATTCCAAGGGTGAGAGACAAGGAGCTGCCTTGTGTAGGTCATTAACTGGTTTCTTGCAGTCTCCTCATTTCTTATATTTTTATGTTCTTACTCAAATTGAGTTTTCAGTTTGTAATTTTTACAAAGAAAATGGAAGCAAAATTCAAAGTTTAAGGCCATGAGGAAATCAAAATAGTTTTCATAATTCGGGAGTAACTTCAATGGGACAAGCACCATCTTGGTCTTCCCTTAGGAGCACACATTTTTCTTATCATACAGAAATTATTTTCAAAATCCTATCATCCAACCTTCCAATTATCAGGTGAGCTTGCATATGATTTTGCAATTTTATTTTCATATCCTTTTTAACACAATTTTTTATCTTTTCTTCTCACTAAACACCAATTTTACTTCATTTCATCCATTTAGTTAGTCTACATTAACTTACATATCCTCCTTCTTACAAATCCAGCAGCTCAATTGAAATCAACACAACAGGTGAGGAAAATATTACTTCGCACCAACTTGTAAAACTGATACCCCATGGAGGTCATGCAGGACAAAACTATAGAATGCAATAACCCTTTCAAGCGGATTATCACATAACGATATACATAATAGACAAACAACCAAAGTCAAAGGCAGACCGAAGGACAAATGCAATTATCGATTTTATGGAAAATGCAACGTAATTCAAATTGGTT
The DNA here is from genome assembly GCA_036785275.1 of Cancer borealis. Classification (NCBI taxonomy): domain Eukaryota; kingdom Metazoa; phylum Arthropoda; class Malacostraca; order Decapoda; family Cancridae; genus Cancer; species Cancer borealis. Next base: position 55,218 of record JAXIVD010000345.1, on the reverse strand, counting down.
GCACAAATGGTTGCTATCTAAGTCATTGCAGTTCCCCACTGATATATTGGCGTGATTGGTACGCATGGTGTCCACGGTGGTGATTAGATGGTGCAGTAGGTCGTCGTGGGTTAATGTTTGAGGTGGGTGGTATAGGCAACATACTAGAAGCTTCTTAGTGTGTTGAGAATAATTTAGGTCAATCAATGTCGATAAGCATTCCAGATTTTCAGGTGCTATAATGTTGAGTGGCACCTCAACTATTGAACACAACAACACTGATGTATTGCTTGATGGATTACTGTATTTTAGTAAATAAAACACATTATTGATTACATCTTTATATTTGCTTTCTTACAAATATAATTATGACATTATGAAAACTGCTCAGGTCGGGTGAGGACAAAATAGGTTTGTCTTCTTAAACGTTGTAACCCCTGCTCACCTAGCAGTAAAGTAGGTACGGGAGTAACCCGAGGGTTAGTGACCTTACAATTCAGGCAGGAGCGGAAGGCTGGAAATCCTACCCTCGTGTGTGCGTGTGTGTGTGAATGATATGTGTGTTATGCATTGATTTAAAAAAAAAAAAAAGTGCGAGATGGTAGCGTTCTATTGGTAAAATCTGAAGTGGTATTGCTGATGATCAGGTGATAAAAATGGCATTGATTCATATAAAATAGTAATGTTATTTTAACCATAACATTACGTCAGTGGTAGTGATAATGATAAGATGTGGTAGTAATGTTGGTAAAGTTTGATAATGGTAGATGGTTGGGTAGAATGGTTTCTCCAACCAAGGTTTATTGTGGGGTCTCCTAATCAAAGTGCTCTCTGATTATTTGCACCTCTTGAAAGTACCTCACTTACAGGTAAGATGGTACAGGTCAGCTTGAAAAAATTGAAAAAACAATGCAATGTTTTAAGTACAGCACTGTAGTGCTCCTAAACGTAGCAGTACATTATGTATATGTGGTCCATAGAATCACGTCTAGTTACAGGACTCTTCTTATGTGGCCATGTCCATGACGTGTCAGGTTTCTGATGTGACAGAAGTGTCGAACCATGCTAACATTTTGTTTTGTAAGATTAGACAAGTTAAGTATTGTTTAAAGTTTAGTTTTGTATGTGCTGTAATGTAAACATAACTGTAGAGGTGTATTCTAGGGCCAAATTCATTTGATAAAGCAAGTAACTTAATTAAATTTGGTCAATATTAAGAAGTACGCCAGTCTCACTGCTCGACAAAAAAAAAAAAAATTCTGGTATTCTGATGCGTTTTGAATTAGTCTGATAGTTGTTCCCGTTGCCAATCATTGTTTTTTTTATGAAGAAAAGGATCATATAAATTCTTACCTTTCAGGGTGTAGAAGTCTTGATGTTGATGTTCAACTCCAATGTAGCAGCATCAGTGTTTAGAAATGTACGAATTTTGTTTGTGTTAATATATTTTGCACACCGAGAAGTTTATTTATTTTTTTTACAAACATCAACTAGCATATGTATGTTTTCAATTGGTAAGTAATTCATTTGACGATAACAATGCGTGGCCGGACAAGTTGGCCGACGAGCATTTGGCCGACAGACACTTCACCGAACGGACATTTCACCGAACAGACATTTGGCCGACAGACATTTCACCGAAAAATAAAAGACCAAACAGATAGCTGGCAAACAATTATTTGGTAAATAACGGATAAATGTTTCGTCACGGTTTCTGTTCAACGTCAAACAATTTGACAACATTTGAACATTTACGTTATGTAACTTGTTGGCGACGTAAACGCAAAAGAAGTTGCAGAAGGCGACTAAAAACATAAGACGAAGTTATTCAAGGATAAGCAAGTAATCATTCACATCCGCCTGATGCCGCACGGAATTTGACCTTGGAAACAGTACAGAAAATTAAAGAAAGAGCGAGACAGTGTGAGGATGTTTTTCACCTTCATTTCACCTTGAAAATGGTGACATCGACGATGCTACAAAACTGCACCAGTAAATATCCACTTGATGTTGCTGGTGCTCATCCTAAAAAAAGAAACTCTGGCAAGAATGGTGCGTAAACAACGCACGGCACCAGATGGGGTTGTTTTAACTGATGACTTACGGAAAATAATTAGGAGAACATTTTGTGATCCATGAAAGTGACAACCTGTAAATTTTATCAACGTTTCGAAATCTACAGGTTTTTGCTATCAAAGACCACTGACTATATAATGGAACTTTTGATACTGCGCCATTAGGCTTTCAGTTGTATACAGTGCATGTTTTATTGGATGCGAGCCATAAGATTCCTTTAGTAAATTGCATCGCCAGGAACAAAAACCAAGCAATTTATTTAATTTTTAACACTCAAGCAAGTAATATTAGATCTTAATCCTATTTCAGTCACCATTGACTATGAAAAAGCGGTTCTTAATAGCATCGCAACATATTTCCGAAACACAAACATGGGTGATTTTTCAATTTTGGGCAGTGTTTGTGGAGAAAATACAAGAATTTGGACTACAGACTTGGTATAATGATCCAAGAAATGCACCGACTGTTAAATTTATTCAAGCTTTAGCATTTCTGCCAGTTAGTGACTTATTGAAAGCTTCTATGAATTTGTTTAATTTCTAGGTGATGAAACATGAACTATCCGAGTTTTTTGGTTACTTTGAATCGACATGGACTGGTGTTGTACAGCGTGGAAGACGACGAAAACCATTATTTGAATCAGTATGTGGAACACACTAGAGA
>JAXIVD010000345.1:35000-50000 GCA_036785275.1 Cancer borealis | reverse complement strand
AGCTTTTACTGCCAGCTAAACAAATATACCCCTTACTTAACTATACAGGCCAGTCTTAAACCCACTCCCTTAAGTGTGATGAGGTTACAGACGAAATAGTGCCAAGCCGGGAACTCAGAGCGTGAGGTGCTATCGCTATGGCTGTTAGCTGGTGACTGACTCACTACGCAGAGAACTCCGGCTCCCGCTCTCCTCCACAGAAGGTTGCCAACTCGCACTGCTAACACTTCTCGCACCGCGCCCCGCTCTTCCTTGCTAAGAGAAGAAGCGTTGTTTAACAAATTCACTACCGCTCACGGAAGCGACCTGGAACAATAATAAACATACGAGGAGCTGCAGGAAAGAATGGACTACAAGGCAGGCCACCTTGTAATACCAAGAGGAAAGGGGGAGAGACGTGAAAAAATTAAAGCAAGAATACAAAGAGAAGTTAAGGAAATACAGAGCGCGGGACACTCCTAACATCGTGCCTCGGGCACCTCGCAGCCTCCTTTGTCCTTCCCACACGCCTTCTCTCTCTCTCTCTCTCTCTCTCTCTCTCTCTCTCTCTCTCTCTCTCTCTCTCTCTCTCTCTCTCTCTCTCTCTCTCTCTCTCTCTCTCTCTCTCCTCTCTCTCTCTCTCTCTCTCTCGCCACGGCCGGCCACGTGACCTTCAACTCCCGCGCGCGTTTTTTCCCACCACGTGGTTCTTCTAACACAAAGAGCGAGATTTCTCATACGCCCTTTTGTCTCGCCTCTATATGACTTAACTCTCGCGGGTAGGCTTGCAACACGCCCCCCTTAAAAGGAAACATTTTGTAAGTCTGACAGACTTACAAAATTTTTAAACTGCAAGAGTCATTCACTGGCTCGCGACAAGCAGTCGGCCACAACATTGTCTATCCCTTTAATGTGGCGGACCTCCAGGTTATACTCCTGTAATAGTAAACTCCACCGAGTGAGTCTAACATTTTAAAATTTGAACTTGTCCAGAAATTGCAAGGGACTATGATCAGAGTAGATGGTCACTAGGGCACCATAGGCCGGAATATAAATTTCAAAATGCTGTAGAGCCGAAAGGATCGCAAGTAACTTTTGCTCAATTACAGAATAGTTCCTCTGGGCGGGAGTAAACTTCTTAGAAAAGTAACAGACCGGGTGGTTCACTTGATGGTCGTCTGGCTGCATGAAAACTGCGACAACCCCGGCCTGGCTGGCGTCGAACGCCAAGGCAAAAGACCTGGTGAAGTCCGGGGCCCGTAAGACCGGCTGGCCGCACAAGATGTCCTTTACCTGGGAGAAAGCGCTCTCATACGCCTCACTCCACGCCCACTTCTTCCCCTTTTGCAGGAGGTCAGTCAAAGGTGCCAACAAGGTGGAATACCATGGCACAAATCGGCGGTAGTAGTCTATTACCCCGAGGAGGTTCTGCAGAGCGCGGCGACGGGTCGGCGCAGGGAACCGCCTGATCGCCTCAACTTTGTCATCGGGAGGAGTGATGTAGCCGTGGTCCACCACATACCCCAGGTACTGGACTCGAGCCTTAACAAAATCGCACTTGTCCAGATTGACAACCAACCCAGCCTCCTGGAGCCGTGCAAATAGTGCCTCCACATTGTCAAGGTGGTCCGACCAACAAGTGTCATATATGACCACATCGTCGATGTAAACGACGCAGTGCTGAAGGCCATTCACCACCTGGTCCATTAAGCGTTGAAACGTGGCTGGAGCATTTTTAAGTCCATATGGCATTACTTGGCATTGATATGCTGCCCCATTAGCCACAAAACTGGCTATTTCTTTAGCACGGTCCGTGAGAAGAACCTGCCAGTAGCCCTTCACCAAGTCTACCTTTGTAATAAAAGTGGCCCCGCCGATGCGGTCCACTGAGTCATCCACCCCGGGCAACGGGTTGGTGTCGGCCTTGGTGAGTGTATTGACCTTTCGAAAGTCAATACAAAACCTGACCTTACCGTCAGGCTTGGGCTGAAGAGTGTTAGGCGAGCTCCACTGGCTATACGTTTTCTTAATCAGGCCATGCTCCAGCATATACTCCAACTCCTTCTCCACCAACTGCTGTTTCTGGGGATTCACTCTATACGGAGCTAGCTTAACTGGAGTGGACTCCCCCACATCAATGTTATATTGGATCAGAGTGGTTCTGCCCGGGACATTGTTAAACACCGACGGGTACTTGCTTAACCGCCGAAGCATCTCCCTCTTTTGCACCTCTCCCAGGTGTTGTATCTTCTCCTCAAGGAGCAGCACACTGTTCTGCTCCCAGTGCTCCGCAGGGACTATGGGTTCTGAACCAAGAACCTCGGTGGCCTCCTCTGCACGGCAGAAAAACAAAACTAAAGATGCTTCCTTCCTGGCAGAACTAAAACAACCCTCCGGGTTCTTTCTATGAAAGTAGGGCTTCAGCATATTAACATGGCAAAGTTGAGCCCTTTTACGCCGATCAGGGGTGGCCACCAGGTAGTCCAAGTCCCCCACCTTCTTCTCTATTACATATTGGCCACAGTAATGGGCCGCAAGCGGCTGCCCTTGTAAAGGAAGCAACACCAACACCTCCTCCCCTGGTGCAAAGCTACGATACTTGGCCTTCTGGTCGTAGTATCCCTTCATCTTCTTCTGCGCTGCTCTGAGATGGTACTGAACCACCTCCAGCGCTTTCATAAGTCGTTTCCGAGTCCGTAGCACACTTTTCAGGAGCGACTCCGGGTGGTCAGAGTGGGGAGTACACCAGGCTTCCCGCACTAAGTTCAAAGGGCCGCGTACCCGGTGCCCAAACACTAACTGATTCGGGGAAAATCCTAAGGATTCAGTAGGAGCCTCCCTCACAGCAAACAAGACATAGGGAACAGCCTCGTTCCAGTCTTTCTCACGTTCCATACAGAACGCCCTGAGCATCGTCTTCAGCGTCTGGTTGTGTCGCTCTAAAGCTCCCTGCGACTGGGGATGATAAGCACTGAAAAGAACGTGCTTGATCCCCCACTCGGTGATAGTCTTCTCAAACAACTTCGAGGTGAAGTTGATCCCTCGGTCGGACTGAATCTCGGGAAGTAAGCCAAATGCGTAAAGAAGTTGAGGAGGGCCTTAAGCACAACTCGTGCGTGGGTGCTCCTGAACGGTATGGCTTCCGGATACAAAGGAGTACAAAGGAAGAACAGACAGCAACAGTCCTACTGGATCTAACGGGGCTGTCTGTTTAGCTACACTACTACTACTATAATATCTACGTGATAGAGACAAAAGGACAGCAAAGTGGAAGGCTCCTCCCCACCCACCCCTCCCTCCAGCCGAAGCTGGCCGGAAGAGAAAGTGATACCATGTAGCATGGAAAAACTAACATGGAATTTGTATAGGAAAGAAATAAAAAACAAGGAGTAATCTATGCTAAAAAAAAAAAAAAAAAAAAAAAGTTTTACGCAGTAGTGAAATATTCGACTTGGTGAATAGATGCTAAGTGCTTATCGAGTTTTTCTTAAATGATGAAATTGTAATACTGTTGACAATTTGTGCTGGGAGAGAATTCCAAACATTTACGATTCTATTGAAGAAAAAGTGCTTCGCTTCATTTGATCTAAAGCGCTTACCAATGATCTTGAAGCCATTGTTACGGGTGGAGCTTGTGAGATGGGTAGTTACATAATTGCTAATGTTAATATTATCAAAACCATGGAAAATTTAAAAATCCTCAATTAGGTCAGCTCCTTTAGACGTTCTTCGTAAGACTTGTTTCGCAGTCTTGGGATCATTTTAGTAATTCTTCTTTGTATTCTCTCCAGCTTATTAATATCTTTTCTATAGTATGGTGACCAAAATTGAATGCAATATTCTAGATGAGGGCGTACGAGTGCATTATATAATGTAAGGATAACTTTTTCAGATTTATAATCAAAAGTTCTACCGATGAAACCGACCAGATTGTTTGCTTTTTTTTACAATGTCTGAACAATGTTTATCTGGTTTGAGGTCATTACTAATAGTTATCCCTAAGTCTTTTTCATGGTTAACCTTGGAAAGTTCAGAGTCATTCATTGTATATTTATTGAATTGATTATTGCTACCGATATGCAAAACTTTACATTTATCAACATTAAATTTAATTTGCCATTTCTTTGACCAATTGACTAACATGTTGAGGTTTGATTGAAATTGTAGTTTATCGGCGGTTGTAGTTACTTTACTCGTGATTTTCGTATCGTCGGCAAATTTTGATATTTTACAAGTGAGGCCTTCATCAATATCATTTACGTAAATTAGAAAAAGAACGGGACCAAGTACTGAGCCCTGTGGCACACCGCTTTTAATGTCTCGCCAGTTAGATGATTTACCGCTTATGACAACGCGTTGCCTTCTATCGGAAAGCCAGTCTTCAACCCATTTAAGAATATTTCCAGATATGCCGTGTGATTTTAATTTTTTTAATAATCTTTTGTGGGGAACTTTGTCAAACGCTTTTTGAAAATCGAGATAAATTATATCGACCGCTTTTGTCTCGTCATAAATGTAGAATACATCGTTATAAAAGTCAAGGAGATTCGTTAAGCAAGAGCGTTTGTTGCGGAAACCATGTTGAGAATTATTAATCATGCTATTTTCTTCAAGGAAAGTCACTAGTTTATCGCGTATTATAGTTTCCATCAATTTACCAACTACGGATGTGAGGCTGATTGGTCTGTAGTTAATCGGTAGTGTAGTTACGTCCATGATGGTCAGCAAGTTCTTATGACCGGCCTAAGTAGTAGGGAGGGGGCCTACCATGTCAATCAGGACCCTGGTGAAAGGAGGATCCACAGCGGGGATAGGGTGCAGGGGTGCTACAGGGGGAGTTTGGTTGGGTTTACCCACCATCTGGCAGGTGTGGCAGCTCTTCAACAACTCGGTAACATCTCCGGCCATGACAGGCCACCAGAAGTTGCCCCGCAGGCGGGCGAGAGTTTTGTGGACACCCAGGTGTCCAGCCATAGGTCCCTCATGTGCCAACAGCACCAGGGCCTCCCTCAACTCCCGAGACACTACCACCTGTAGTACTTCACTCCCCCTCGACCTGCGGTGTAACACACCCCTCTGCAGCAGGAACTCCTCTCCTCCCCTTATTTTCTTATTCTCTTTTCCTACCTTAGCAAAACAGGGGGCCAAGTCGGTGTCCCCCTTCTGTCCCTTGATGAGCAACGCCGGCTCAATGCAAGTGAGGTCGGGCGGGACCACAGAATCTGTCGGAAGGGGTGGTGCCGACACCTTGGTTCCGTCCCGGGGCCTGAGGCGTGGCGTGGGCTCATCCACCACGACTTCATCGGCTGAAGTGGGTGGGCCCTCCAGATGGGCCTCACCCGTCAGACAGTCACCTGGCAAGGGAACAGCCTGTTCCCTGCCTCCGGTACACTCCGCAGGGGTGGGAGCCTCCAACTCCCCCGCAGAGTTGGAGGTCTCCCCTCCCTCGGTGGTGACCCCCAACAAACTGTCCGACATTCCAGGCTGGGGCCCGGACTGAGTAGCGGGATCCACAGCCTCACAATCAGAAAACACCACCGCGTGGGTGCTTCCTCCGAGGTGCCCCGCAGGGTGAGGAATGCCAGCACAAGACTCCTCTACCCTCAACACTCCTTCCTCACCCTCGGCGACAACCCCTGCCGAGTCAGGTGCTTCTACGGGTGGCTCTGCACTGCGGCAGTCAGGCCCCACACCTTGACTCACTGGAAAGCCCGGCTCTAGCTCATCCAGTTGAGAAACACCGCTCTCTTTTGACGGTGACCCTGCAGTGTCGCAATCAGCCCCTAGAGTAGCAGCCTGTGCCACCCGTCTAGCCTGAGACCGGGTGACAACCCCAACAACTTCTTCCTCACTGCCCTCCAACACTGGTGACCCTGCCTCATTGCAGTCGGCCCCAAGAGCGGCAGCTTCTTCCTCACCACTGTCCTCCCTTTCCGGTAGCCCTGCTCTGTCGCAGTCGGCTCCAGGAGCAACAGCCTGCAACACCCTTTCGGTCTGCGACCGGGTGACAACAGTAACAGGGTCGGGCATACTATGCCCCGACTCCTCAGAGGCCTCACCACCCGTAGGGGTGGGCATCCAAACTCTCCCACCAGCTAAGTCATTCCCTAGCAAGAAATCAACACCTGCCACAGGCAGGTGTCTCTGCCACAGGCAGGTGCTCAGCCACTGCCACTTTCTGCTCATCAAAGTCAGGAATGAGCTGCAGGCTCCGTACCATCTAGCGCTCTACTGAGTTCCCCTCTCCTTCTCCTCCTCCCTTATGAGTTGAGTTTGCCCTAAGTCTAGATCTTTCCCACTCAAAATCTCTATGCTTCTCCACCTCCAACCTTCTAGCTTCTAGCTCTAACCTTCTCGCCTCTCTCCTCTCTTCCACTTCTAACTCCAACCTTCTTGCTTCTCTCCTCTCTTCAACTTCTAACGCCAACCTTCTAGCCTCTCTCCTCTCTTCAGCTTCTAATTCCAACCTCTTCATTTCTAGTTGGAATCTCAACTCCTCCGCCATTTCGACTGACTGGAGACTGTCAACAAGACTGGCAGCTGGGCTTACTCTCCTGGAACCCATCACGCTCCCAAGAGAACTAACACGGCCCATTGTATGCTGCAGGAGCTGTTCAGGCACTCCCCGAGCAAGGTTTAATCGTCCTACTACGACCACTGACAGGCCTATCTTCACCCAAGCATGGCTGTTCACTAACGCCACATACAGGGCTGGCTCGGCCAGAGCCATCCTCAAGGGGAGTAGGTACATTACGTTTGTCCACCATCATTACAGTGTGTGTGGGCTCGCACTAACAACAAACTAACACTGCCTTCCTACTCACTGTAAAACCTTTAGAATCCTGGCGAAGTCGCCAATTTTGTTACGGTCACACCGCAGGGCACGGTTCTTATGCCCCAGTGCTTGGTGTTTGCTTCTGCACCACCCAGCCCCAGTCACGCTACGGGCGTGTATGAACTTTAGTGCTGCTACTTAAACGTCCTTTTAACCCACCAAAGGACAAGGAAAACCGACTGTCACTCGGGACCAGTCAATCCGATGGCCACTCGCCGGTGGCTGGACAAAAAGGCTAGAAACGGGTGTACAGGGTTCACTAACTTCTGCACCCTTTAACCAACACAGCACCTACAGCCACTCCGAAACGTACAGAGGTCGCCAGTTCTTTTTACCCTCCAAAGGACAAGAAATATCCCAGTAGTTACCACCTTCTCCTTACATTCTAAAGAGGACTACAGTGAGCAATAGATTACAGTGCACAGGCAAGGAGCTATTGCCGCACCAGAATACCACCCACAAGGTGTCTTTCCACCCACTCCTGGCTGAACAATGTCTCCTCTCGACTCACTAACACCCTGTAGAACAGCCCCCCCCCTGCTGCAGGACTCTCTACAGTGCATTATATGAGCCGTGAAAACAAATACACTCAGGCGTGAGTTACCTCGCCGACTAGTGATTATAAATAAGAAGCCCCAGGTGATGGGCTCTAAAACACAACGAAGACAACGCTGAAACCACTTCCCAAGACTCAAACCCTGACAGTATCCAGATCCTCCTTACAAGGACTCACTGGTACTGATCCCTTGGTGTAGTCGCACAGCTAGATGTTTTGATACAGCCAACACCCTTCACCGCTCTGGCACAGTAACCTGTTCACTCGGCAGGGCCTTTACTGCCAGCTAAACAAATATACCTTTAACTATACAGGCCAATCTTAAACCCACTTCCTTAAGTGTGATGAGGTTACAGACGAAATAGTGCCATGCCGGGAACTCAGAGCGTAAGGTGCTATTGCTATGGCTGTTAGCTGGTGACTGACTCACTACGCAGAGAACTCCGGCTCCCGCTCTCCTCCACAGAAGGGTTGCCAACTCGCACTGCTAACACTTCTCGCACCGCGCCCCGCTCTTCCTTGCTAAGAGAAGAAGCGTTGTTTAACAAATTCACTACCGCTCACAGAAGCGACCTGGAACAATAATAAACATATGAGGAGCTGCAGGAAAGAATGGACTGCAAGGCAGGCCAAGAGGAAAGGGGGAGAGACGTGAAAAAAATTTAAGAAAGAACAAAAAGAGAAGTTAAAGAAATACAGAGCGCGGGACACCCCTAACATCGTGCCTCGGGCACCTCGCAGCCTCCTTTGTCCTTCCCACACGCTTTCTCTCTCTCGCCACGGCTGGCCACGTAACCTTCAACTCCCGCGCGCGTTTTTCCCACCACGTGGTTCTTCTAGCTGTTAGAATCTAACACAAAGGGCGGGATTTCTCATACGCCCTTTTGTTTCGCCTCTATATGACTTAACTCTCGCGGGTGGGCTTGCAACAATATATGTATATATATATATATATATATATATATATATATATATGTATATATATATATATATATATATATATATATATATATATATATATATATATATTTGTTGCGGGCCCCACCCCGCGGGAAGTTTTAGAGACATGTCTACGTGACGAGATGGGTTTACGCCTTTTGTGTTACGGGAGCCACGTGGTGTTTGGGAGAGGCGCGGGAGTCGTGGGACGGCCAGCCGTGGGTGATGATAGTTGCCAGAGAGGGTTAATGCGAGCTTCTGTTGCTTGGCGTTACTTGATTTCCCTTTCTTCTTTCTCCTAATTTTCCTGTCTTTCCTTGTTTCCTCTTTGCGTTGCAAGGTGGCCTGCTTTGTAACATAATCTTTCCTGCTTCCTCTGGTATGTTTGTTGTCGTCCTACGTCTCCTCTATGGCCTGTGGTGATCTTGTGAAACAAAGTGATACCTAGGCTAGGCAGGGAGAGCGCGAGGCGAGAGAGCGAAGGGGGGCCGCCCGAAGAGCACTATATGGCAACACTTGCAGGAGCTGGGCCCCGTGTGTGTTAGCGAGTCTCAGTTAGTGATGGGCGTTCCGGCTCTTTTCCGAGAACCGAGTCTTTCGTTCTCGTTCACTCCAAAGAGCCGGCTCTTCTGGCTCCCAAACGGCTCTCAAATATTTTATTTTAGTTCCCCATATTCTGTTTATAGTCTTTATAATTTAGAAAGAATTTCTTAGGATAACTTACCTAGTTAGCTTTCAAAACCTACTGAATTAAGGAAAGGTGAAAAATCTTTAAAAAAACGTTTGTTCATTTATTTTAATTTAAACCAAATTTATATAAAATAGACTAAATCAAATGTACCTGTTATTTAATTAAAAGGTTAAAAAACCTTAAAAAAAATTACCTTAATTAATACCAATCATAGAAAACATTAATGAATTTATACACAATCCACCTAAACAACTTGTTTCACAGTTTCAGACATGCAGTGTATTCAAACTGAGAGGAATTTCTCTGATTTAATAATAATACCCATAAACATTATTAAAGATAAAGTTAAAATTAAAACATAAAATATAGTTAAAGTTAAATCAAATACAATGCTTCTCAAGTTTTCATTTTTTAAAATTTTCATTATTTATATACAGGTTACGTGTTTTGAGGGTTGAAAACATAAAAAACATAATTTAGTTGAGAAACAAAGTCTATAAAAATTAGTTATCTACATGTCTGTACATTGTACACACTTTCACAAACTCGGTCACACACATACACAGACAGACAGACCGATAGACAGACACACACACACACACACAAACATAATATCTATTTCCTTTCCTATCTAATATCTATATATCTATCTTAAAGATAGATATATAGATATCTTAAAGATAGATAGATAGATAGATAGGAATGGAAATAGATATTATATGTGTGTGTGTGTGTGTGTGTGTGTGTGTGTGTGTGTGTGTGTGTGTGTGTGTGTGTGTGTGTGTGTGTGTGTGTGTGTGTGTGTCTATCTGTCGGTCTGTATGTCTGTGTATGTGTGTGTGACTGAGTTTGTGAAACTGTGTACAGACATATAGATAACTAATGTTTTTAGACTTTGTTCCTCAACTAAATTATGTTTTTTATGTTTTCAACCATCAAAACACGTAACCGGTTTATAAATACTGAACAATACATTTTTCTTACAAACTTTTTGGCGTATATTTAGATTAAATTACATGAATAGATAGAACTTTAAAAATCACATCATTTGGTATTAGTGCATTTTTTTCTGTACGACTAATATTTACACGACAAAAGACAAGAATTAATGTTTATTGTTGGGTGGGGGTGTGGGGTTACGTAATAACGGTTATCTCTCTCTCTCTCTCTCTCTCTCTCTCTCTCTCTCTCTCTCTCTCTCTCTCTCTCTCTCTCTCTCTCTCTCTCTCTCTCTCTCTCTCTGATAGATATATATTAAATGAGAAAGAAAATAGATCATATGTTTTTTATTTTTTTTATTTTTGTGTGTGTGTGTGTGTCTGTCTATCTGTCTGTCTGTTTGTCTGTCTGACAGACAGACAAACAGACAGACAGACAGACAGACAGACACACACACACACACACACACACACACACACACACACACACACACACACACACACACACACACACACACATGATCTATTTTCTTTCTCATTTAATATCTATCTATCAGAGAGAGAGAGAGAGAGAGAGAGAGAGAGAGAGAGAGAGAGAGAGAGAGAGAGAGAGAGAGAGAGAGAGAGAGAGAGAGAGAGACTTAGACAATTTTTTGTTCATGGTCACACACACACACACACACACACACACACACACACACACACACACACACACACACATACTATCTATTTTTTTTCTTATTTAACATTTCTATATGAGAGAGAGAGAGAGAGAGAGAGAGAGAGAGAGAGAGAGAGAGAGAGAGAGAGAGAGAGAGAGAGAGAGAGAGAGAGAGAGAGAGAGAGAGAGAGAGCGCACGCGCGAACAATTGGCGGTTGACTGTTACGTAATGTGAGTTTGAGGGGTGGTGGGGTACCCTACTACCCTTCAAATTATCAACGTAATTAACTTGTCTTTTATCGCGTAAATATTAGTCGTACAGAAAAAAATGCACTTATGCTAATTGATGTAATTTTAAAAGTTCTATCAAATCATATAATTTAATCTAAATTTACGCCAAAACCTTTTTTTTTTTAATGTTTTCATTATTTATAAACTGATTACATGTTCTGATGGTCCAAAAAATATATATATTTATTTTCTTATTTTAATTATTCGCAGATTTTTTGACTTAAACTCCATAGTTTTCGTTTTTACAAAACGAAATGTTAAATACTAGTTTGACAAAAATTATGTTAAATAGTTATTTTCTTACCTTCAAAAGGCCTTTCAGCTGGTGTAGTCTGATTTTGAATAACGCTAATAGTTAAGAAAAAAAAATGTTCGATGGTCATTTATCATTGAGTTTCATTTTCAATAGAATGAAAAGAAAGCTTGTTTAATTTAACTTCCCTAATTACTCTTAATCATTTTACGTCAATTTCATAGTTTTCGAGTTATAAGGAAAAAACCTTAACGATTAGTTTGACAGAAAAAATGAACCAATAATCATTTAAATAATTTTAAAAGGCGTATCAGCTAGTGTAGTTATTTTTTTTTATTTTACTCAAAGGTTATGAAAAAAAAAATTTCCTTCATTATATAAAGAGTAATTTAATTTTTAAATATTGCAACAGAAAGTTGGATTCCTATTCACTCTTTGTCTTTTCGTAGTCATTGTACGTATACCTTATGGTTCTCGAGCTATAATGAGAAAATTAGTTTTGTGTTAAAAAATTAGCTATGGAAAAAAATATACTTGATTTGTACAATATGTACACTATTTTGAGACGAGTTCTATAATTTAATATGACCTCTTAATATTATCAGATTGTCTTCATTTACCGATATGTTGTAGGGAATATTATAGTGTACATTCCACATCATTGGCCTGCCATATACACCATATATTTTCTGAATTATTCATATATATGTGTTTTATGTGTTGAGTTACCCCTCTTTGCTAGAGGCCAAAGCACTTGGAAATACAGTTTTCTTTGTTAATTTGAAGGGGTAACTTAACTATTTTACTATATAATTTCTATGAATAGGCTTCATTCTCGTAGGTATTATTATTATTATCATTACTATAATTATTAACAATCGGTAATTTTTGCATTTTGTTAGAAAATTGCAAAAATATGGAAAAACTAGAAAAAAAAAAATTAACGGCTCTCAAAAAAATCTCAAACGGCTTTCGAGAAAGATCCGGCTCTTCTCGTTCATCTGGAAGAGCCGGCTCTATGAACCGACTCGTTCACAAAACGCCCATCACTAGTCTCAGTTACCGGCTAGCAGCCACTAAGAACACATGTCACGCACGCTCGCTCTCCCCAATTTGGCATTATTTTGTCTGTAACCTCTTCATATTTAAGGGAGTGGGTTATACGACTGGCCTGTTAGATAAGCGGTATATTTGTGTAGCTAGACAGTAAGACCCTGTCTGTAGAGGAAACGGTTACAAGCCAGAGCAGTGAAAAGAGAGTGTGTGGCTGTATAATTAACATCTCGCCTGAGGTAACTCCACCTAGTGTTTCAGTATCCCGAAAGTTCTCGCAAGGAAGTTCTGGATATTGTCAGGCTTTTGAGTCTTGGGAAGTAGTTGTCTGCGTTGTTTTCGTTGTCTTCGTTGTAATCAAGAGCCCATTATCAGGGGCCTCTTGTTGGATAACACAGACGAGGAGTAATCCCGTCTTAGTGTTGATTTATTACGACCCATACAACGCACTGTAAGGAGTCCCATCGCGGAAGGCTACTTTGCAGGGTGTTAATTGAGTCGAGAGGGATTATTGTCCAACCAGGAGTGGGTGGAAAGACACCTTGTGGGCGGTATTCTGGTTGGAGCGATAGCTCCTTGTCTAGGCACTGTAATCTAGTGCTCGCTGTAAGTCTCTTTAGAATGTAAGGAGGAGAAGGTGGTTACTACTGGGAGATTCCTTGTCCTTTGGAGGGTAAAAAGGACTGGCGACCTCTTTACGTTAACGGGGTGGCTTAAGGTGCTGTGTTTGGGGCTAAAGAGTGCACAGGTTACTTAACCGGGGACATCCTATTTATAGTCTAGTTGTCCAGCCGCCGGCGAGTGGCCCTCGGAGAAGAATAGTCCTACGAGATAGTCGACTTTTCTTGTCCTTTGGTGGGTTAAAAGGACGTATAAACATCAGCCCTATAGTTCGTACACGCCCGTAACGTGGTTTGTGACTGGGTTGTTCATAAGCTGACACCCGGCACTAGGGCATAAGAACCGTGTCCTGCGGTGTGACCGTAACAATATATATATATATATATATATATATATATATATATATATATATATATATATATGTATATATATATATATATATATATATATATATATATATATATATATATATATATATGTATATATATATATATATATATATATATATATATATATATATATACATATATATATATATATATATATATATATATATATATATATATATATATATACATATATATATATATATATATATATATATATATATATATATATATATATATATATATATATACACATATATGTATATATATATATATATATATATATATATATATATATATATATATATACATATATATATATATATATATATATATATATATATATATATATATATATATATATATACATATATGTATATATATATATATATATATATATATATATATATATATATATTATACATATATGTATATATATATATATATATATATATATATATATATATATATGTATATATATATATATATATATATATATATATATATATATATATATATATATATATATATATATATATATATATATATGTATTATATATATATATATATATATATATATATATATATATATATATATATATATATATATATATATATATAGAGAGAGAGAGAGAGAGAGAGAGAGAGAGAGAGAGAAAGAGAGAGGAGGGGTGAGAGGGGGAGAAGGGAAGAAGGCTAGGCGAGGAGAGCGAGCGTAGCCAATCGCGAGGCAGCGTCATGCTATGTCACTGGAGAGGGAAAGGCGGGAGAAAATCTTGACTGGTTTCGGAAATATGCTTCCCGTCCGACAACCATCACATGCAACTCGTTCCACCCAGACAATCGTCCCGCTTTGCACCAGACCATCCTCACCACGCATTACTTCTTCATCTTAACAAGTCCCTTGCACTTCCTCCACCCAGACATCCGCCATGCCTCCTCAGACTTCCCCTTCAGCGTAGTGAAGAGACACGCTACTACCAGCTGCCAGCAGAGTCCTTCCAAGCCCTTGGAAAAGAGCTAGCAAACGGTCTCTCCTTGACAATCGCCGGTGCTCTTGGCTATCTTCAGCCAAGCATTACAGATAGTCTTTGATAAATACCCCGACAAGATGAGGACCTGCTCACTGTTAAACATGTAACGACTCCACACCTGCACTTCACTGACGGGCTCTTAGCTAGCCCGTGTCCTTCTCTATCAAGGACAATAGAAAACAACATTGCACTTTTTTTTTACAACGTCTGCAACGCCTACGATGAGTGCATGCGAGTGATTTGAACTGCAGAGCATCGCAAAATGTAGAGGAAATAATAGATTTACTCCCCACTTTGTCATTATCGAGAGGAAAACGGGAAGGAAAACCCAACAAATTTAATATCCCAGCACCGTAAATAAAACAATCAGTAGCACTCAACACTATTTCTCCCGAGACGGCCATACAACAACAGGGTGTCGACTGAACAAGGCAGCGCGAAGGAAAATACACTAACCCGAATCCATCAGTGTGTCGGGATTCAAGAAAGAAGCTCATATACTCACATAGCTTCGTCGATCAGCAGAGCGAGGTCCAGTCATCGCAAGTAGAGTGGATTACTGAAGAGGGATAGTGACTGACTGGGTTCAAGTCAGCGGCAACCCTGTTGGTTGGTTGGTTGGTTGGTCTGGCTGGGTTCTGGCCGCGCTTGCAGTCCTGATACAGCCAGTACCAAAGGCGTTTACATGTAATATCAAGACGACTTGCCAAAATGCAAGATCTGAGCAAATTTTGAGCAACACATCGCAAACACTTTCAAGATA